>UCOH01009838.1:2345-64141 GCA_900474275.1 Synergus japonicus
GGTATACGTTATAACGTATAACGGTATGGGATACGTTATTTCACCATGCCTTAAAATAGGCATCCATCATCACACAAGTCGGCACGGCAGAACACCGACAGGTACCAATTGGACTCAATCAAATATCGATCCAATTGGGTACAGGTGTAATTACGCTAGGTGCGTACTAGAAACGACTCGCGTACTAGCCCGACTTCGAGCCTGACCAGTGTCAATCATCGAGTGAGCTCCAGTGGTGGTCTTTTATCCATAAGACAGGTAGTATGTCAGAAACCTTGTACGCAGCTCCAAGCTGAGGTTTCTTTTAATTAATTTCTTTGTTCACCTACCCTGGTGAGGGGTAGTTTTCGAAACACCAGTGCACGCAGTTCCAAGCTGCTGGTGTTCCACTTCTTATTTTCTCACCGTCATATTTTTTTTTTTTTTTTGTTAATTTCTCGCCATGTTTATTTAAATTCATTATTCTCGCGGTTTAAATGTGTTTTCGCGCCTTCAGTTCTTCGTGCACGCAGTACCTAGCTGTGGGGAACCAGTAATATCTGTCATTTAAAATCGTTCTTTCGCAAAAAGGAGGGAAAATTTTGATCTAAGACTAGGCCACGGGTACTCGTATCGCGATCGTGCTGCGTTTCGCTAAATTTGGAGTAGAATTAAAAGTAAATTTCGCATCTCTCATGGATAGGGTAAATTAAATTGTATCAGCTCAGCATTCGCGAGTGCAATAAATAAATGTACCTTCTCACTCGTGAGCTCAGTTAGGGATATGAGAGAGTTCTGATTTAAACATTGCAATCGAACAATTTGAATTAACGAACTCTGGCAAATAACCGAGTATTATTATTGTAACTATTCAGTAAAAGGCGCGTGATTGAGGACAAACTTATTATTGTTTATTATCTTCAAGTATTGTCGTTGCTCGTATTGTGAAGAACAACTTAGTTTATATCGAGTCTTGGTGAAAAGATAGAATTTGCATTGTATAGAGTCTTTCCACAAACGAACAACGATAATTCTCCAAGTTTTTTACTTATTTTGTCTCAAATAAATCATCTTTTTGTTTGATCAATTGCTTGCGCATTTAATTGCCTCCCTCGAGACAACCCACACCCGGGACGACAACAGGTAATTTTAAGCCTATAAGAGGGCATAGATTTTATGTAAGATATAAGTTATTGGCAAAACCTGTTTTCGTTTCAACGTTTCATATTACTTGATAGAATCGGTATGTGAAAACGAGAGTTTTCTAAAGGGGCGTAGCCTTTCTTATGATTTGTCCTTTGTTTAATATTACATTAATGTTTTGAGAAATATATAATATTATTAATTATTAAACAATAAGTAGCAATTGCTAGATAAAATATAAGGATTACAATTACTGAATAAAAAAGTAATTTTAAGGGTTATAATAACGATAGTATGTGTAATTTTATGAAAGTTTATGGAACATCAAGGAGTATTAAATTATTTTACGAAATTTAAAGGAATTTCAGCAGTTTTTGAAGGATGTTAAGGGCATTTTAAGATATTGTATGTTGGGTATTAAGTGAGTTTAAAGACTTTTAAGGGATATTAAATTATTTTAAAGACTTTCAATGGACTTTACGTGTTTTCATAAAATTTCATGGAATTTTAAGTAATTTTCAGAGATTTTACAGTATTTTATTGAATATTTATTTCAGAGATTTAATATTTTATGGACAACAGATTTCAAAGAATTTACGAGATTTCATTGGATTTTTATGAATTTCAGAAGATTTCGTGAGATTTCATATGATTTTAAGGAACTTTGTGGGATTTGACAATATTTTTTGGGATTCTAAGGAATTTTAAGGTATTTTATGATAATAAATTTTAAGAGATTTGTGGAGATTCATTTAACTTTCAATATTTTTAAGTATATAACGAGATTTTATGGAATTTTAAACAATTTTAAGGAATCTCAAGTGATTTTACGAGACTAAAAGAAATTTCATAAGACTTTATACAAATTTTAAGTAATTTCAAGGAATATAACACATGAAGTAAATTTATAAAATTTAAAGCAATTTCACCAGATTCCTGGTTTTAAATACCACGATAAATTGTTTTAAAAATATGGAAAATTATCATTGAATAATGGAGTATTTGAATATAAGCGAAATTTCCCGATGCAGAACTGCTTTTTGCAATAAAATAATTATTTTCAATGCCTATCGTTACTTAACCTATGGTTCGTTTCAACGACTGACTTGAAGTTGTAATACATGGAAATATTTCCGACAATATTTCCATGACCGCTAGAATCTGTCCGCCAGTTTCAGCGTCATACTTTAATCACAACCAGATAACTCTGGTAAGCAATTAACCCCAGGTACACAATTTCGGGACGCTTGCGCCCTTCGGGTGCTTGCGAGCGTCGCGACGTTTCTACCTATTTGTTTTTAAATTACTACAAAATGGAATGGAATGCAAACAAAAACTAATTTACTTAAGGTTCTATCGACCACATTCTCATCAGGGTACTCGCGCTCGGCTTTGTTTAACAATATTTTTCATGACTATAACGAAAACTACTCATCCTATTGAAAAATGGCCAGAAGAGAAATTATAGTTCTTTTTAAGGTCAATAATTATGTTTCTTATCATTTTCTCTGTATCTCGCGTTATTTGGCTCAAAATTTGAATTTTAAATTTTTTAAGGAAATTCAAAAAGTTATTATGCCTATCCTATAAAGTGTTCAAGAAGAAACATTTTTCATCTTTAAACTTTTTTTCATATTGTGCGATGTTTGGATTCTAATTCAAGTTTTATTTCATTTTTTTGGATTTTCAAAATATTATAAGTCTTTCAATTTTTTCTTTATCCAAAAAAGTCATTAAGAAAAATTATTCGACTTTTTGAGTGCTATGAACATCCATCATTAGAATTTCTAAATTAAAAAAAAGTGGTTTCAAAAATTTTCAAAATGCTCCAACATTTTAAATTTTTATCCAAAATGGCTGGCCAACGAACTTGACCTTCATTTTAGGACACTAAAAGAGTATACCAAAGAACAATCCAATCGGTCAATTCTTTCGAAAGTTATCGTGCTCACAAACTAAAAATCTACACACAGAAAGACACATTCGTAGAAACATGTTTTTCGGGTTCAGGGGGTCCAAAAACGTGGACATTTGATGAAAACTGGGGGGTCAAATTTTACACAAATCTAATACATTTTCTTTGATGAGAATGTAAAAAAGTTGTTTCAAAAATTACCGTTTCACCTTTTTTATCAATAATTATGGAAACTGTGATAACTGTGTAGACGGTCCTTGGAGATGAACATGAAAGGCGGTGGTGATGTTTAAATAATCACCACTATTCGATTGTGTCGTCTAGCAATTCTTGCTATTCATCGGGTACGATTGGTACGGATCTAGACGCCAAACTCAATATCGTAAAACCGATGAACGAACAGGGAAAAAACGAGAATCTTCTGTTTCGAAAGAACACTGTTTTGATTGTGATTCGAATGATCTCTGCGACTCTTCTTGAACGCTGTAGGTCTGAAGATGACTGAGATGATTTTTGGTTTAAGATTCTCAGCGTCTGAGAATGAGGATGATACACTTCGCTTTCGAAATTTGAGGTGTGGAGGCACAAGGGAATCATCACCTGATGTAGAGTGGCATGGCATGACGACACTATCTGTCACTTTTGAGAGGTCCTCTTTTTCCTCGATCTCGTAGGTAGTTTGAGAAGTCACAGCTGGGGAAACTATAACGTTGGAGGACACTTCTCGAATGGGTGAACGCCTACGTATCACCTTCTCACATAGGTAGTCTCTCAGGTCATCAAAGGTGTTGATTGCTTCTACCGATCATACTGGAGATAGCGAAAGTTGATCCGCGGCTCTGTATTTTTGATGATTGTCTTCTTTGCACGTAGCTTCGTTCAGATGTCCAGTAGGTTGACCTGTCACGGACAAGAGGAATTGACTTTGTTTCTCCAAAGCGGCCCTTCGCTTGGCGTTGATGCGTTTACGAAGATTGGGGCGATTCCTTCGTCGCGTCATTGATGGCTACCAAGAGCCCAGGTCCCAACAAATTGAGAGATACACTGTGTGGACGTATATGATGGTAGCGATGTGGCTGCTATGCCCAAACACCGACACACTAGTGACGAGATATGGGGGCAATTCACCGCTTGTAGAGACTGTGCATAAGCTGGAGATTCGGGTAATTTCCCGTTTGTGATTTCTGGTTCGTTCCCGAGAGATTGCACCGGAACTTCACTTAGAACATCATTTTCTGGAGACACTGTCTCACAAGATTTACTTTTAGCCTTTTGGGCTGCCCATTGTTTGGCCTTGATCCTTCTGCGTAGATTAGGCCGATTCCTTTTCTGTGTTTTGACCGGTTCCATGAGATGCGTCAAAAATACGAAATAAAGGGGAGGCGAAGTCACCACCCAACTCCTGGCGAGGGTCCCGTGGGGTCGTAGAAGAGCGGTCGGGTCCTCGGTGATTACAGCGAAACTCACCTCCCGGTCTCTAAGAGGGCGTCCTAGAACAGCCCCCCGAGGACTCGCAGGCAGTCTCGTATGATTCCTAAGACGACGGCAACACTCTGCACTAACTCCGACGCGGAACACTCAAAACCTCACAATGTACAAAATCCCAGAAGAAAGGTCAAATAATAACTGCGACACTTCAATTCTTGACGAACAAGTCCTATAGAGCACAGGAACGTTGCTGCAGCGACTTGAGTCAAGAGGTAAACTCTCATGCACAGTTGATTGGAAAAAGAAGGACTCCCGAAGATGTTTATCGCTTGGAAACTCGGTGAGAACTGACTGCGTTCTAACGGACGCTCAGAAAGTTCGCGTTGGTGGGGGGAAACCGGAGAATACTGGTTTCGGCTCGCGTATCATTGGTGGAAAGAAGTTAGCCTCGAGCCATGTGCAGATCAGCGCGCGCATGCTCTATCAGGGGCCGTAGATTTATTAAAATATGATCACTTTTTATTTAAATATTATGAATGACGAGTTGTCTAAAAGGGAAATATTAAAAAAAGGCAAAGTGTTGACACGGTGGCGTGCGACTACTGATACTAGAGACAAGAGAATTTGATGATAATATTCATACACCTTTGATATTTAACAGTATATTATGCATCAAGGGGTACATACAGGCGTTTTTTGTCTCGCGCGACGTATGCAGAACGGGTCGTAGCACTAGGGATGCCTTCGGCGCCCTCGATCTACGACTCGTTCTGCATACGTAGCGTGAAACAAAAACGCCTGTATCCCTAGTTGTATACGATATTTTCTTCAAAAAGTGCACGAAATCACGTGCTTGAGAGCGTGTAAAGCGAGCTGAAAGTTGCTGTTTCCAGATGTTAGAATAGCGCGACTACAAGATTCTTCGCCAGAGGCAGTACTGTCGCGAGTTTTTTTACATCCAGCTGGAGTTTTTTTCACAGTTTATTTCACTGCTCTGGAAACAGCAACTTTCAGCTCGCTTCACACTCTTGAAAACACGTGGTTTTCGTGCACGTGTTGAAGAAATGCATTTTAATTCTTCTCGCTCTCTTCTTAAGGAGTGAGTACCAAAGTTTTCACCTTTTTTTTAAGAATTTTTTTTTTCAAATCAAAATTTATATGAAAGATTCTAACTTTTCACACATGAATATAGATATAAAACACTATTACAATTTTTTTTAATGATAAATCTGACTGGTATGGCTGCCGGAATTTATCCATTTTAAGTCTTTAACGTCTGAATTATTTTCATCCACTTCCTATCCAAAATAACAACTGTTTTGGAGTGTAACAGGGTCTCAGATGATAGAAAAAAAACGCCATAATTTTCACTCCACTCAAAACCACCCTTAAGTTAGAAAATAAAGTTGGATAACTTTTGATAGGAATATTTGCACTTGAAGTATTTCAGAACATCCACAGGAGTCACTTCCAACCAGAGAAAAAATTTCGCATTTATTTGAGGCGTTGTATTTTTATCCCTTTGTACAAAAAGAATAGAAAAATTGTCTTCTCATCGGAAAAAAAATCAAACGTTTGATTATATATATTCTATATTATATATATTTTTATGTTCTTATCGTAATCAGTATTTTCAATGGCCTTCGCAAACAAATTTTCATCGAATTTGGATGAAAATTCAAATTTACACCTCAAAAAGGGTGCTTTTTAGAGTTATAGTTAATAGATTTCGAATAGGGTGAATGAATGCTTATACTTATGAATGCTCATACTTATACTAGAAACACGTACGTAGTTTATGCCGAAGAGAAAACAAATCTATCTCAATTTTTGACGGAGTTATGGATTTTCGAACACGTTTTTGGGACATATATGTCCCAGTGGGTCTTAAAGGGTTAAACACTGGACGCCATGATATCTCAAGTTTGGAGGCTCGGAAACACAAAAATCAACGAGATTTATAAAGATTAGACTTGTCGCTATCGTGTAAACCAAAATAGTTGAAATCCGAATTAAAAAAATACAAAATGGCGACTTGAATATTTTTCACCTTTTTTTTAACCGCAAATTGTTTGAAAAAAGGGTTAAATATTAATCAATAATTAAGATTTTGGTTCATGCCATGAAGACATATGTGTAGAATAACATGCAAATTTCAGCCCGATCGGTCCAGGTTAAAAATTTTGTTTCGAGAAAAACGCATTTTGAATATTTGTTCTAAAATACAGGATGATCCATTTTAATCTATAAGTATCTTCTAAAATACGTTATTTACGAAAAAAATGGTTTAGACAAAAGTTGACCAGAATTGAATGTGCCATTTAACTGTACCATCAATTTTGACCTTGAGTTCAATTTTCAAGGTCATTTGCTTCAAATAAGCGCCAAGTGCACGTTCGGTGCGTTAGAGATGCCTACGCTGTTTTGCGTTTTTCGACCTGTTTTCGATATTTATGACCAAAATAACGATTAAACCAACAATTCTACATATATTTATTATAAGAATTTGCACTTTTTAGAACATCGATTTTTCTTCACATATTTTATTTGGTACTAATCACTTAAATAATTTCAGTGTTAATAAAAGAGGAAATTAGAACACGAATGCAAAGTTACGAGTTCCGAGAGTGTGATAAGCTTTCTTCAGATCGCGAAAAGAAACTCTCTCGTCTTCCTGTCAAGTATGCATTGGAAAATTGGAAACAGTGAGAGTGGTACATAAATCAGTCAACCCGAGATCTCTAGTAGAAAAAGAATGAAGATCGAAGCTGAGGTTTTGTTTAGATTGGAAAGACGCACAGTAGGGAAAAAAAGATGTCTGTAGTACAATTGATATTCTGAAGCCGTTTCTCAACCGATTTGAACAATTCTTTTTTGCAACAGATGCATGAAAACTGTAGCGTCCAAAATCTTTGAAAAAATAACCTTTGCACTGGAAAACGTGCTCCTTATATGGAAAAATTTTGGGGCAGACTCAAGGCCAATTGTGGCCGAATCCAGTAAGCTTAATCTAAAAGATCTAATAGGGTTCCCTATTAGAAAAATGGATAGTCAGGTTGAATATCTAGATGGTCAGTCTGACTATATTTGAGTGTCAACTATGGGACAGCCCTCCACAATAGTGTAGTCTATTATCTGTAAAGTGTAAAAAATTGGATAATCAAGTTCACTATCCCGGTAATAAACTTGATTATACTAAATAGTAAAATTCTTAACCTCTAAAGAAAACATATGCTTGGCATATGCTTTGTCATATGCGCAAGATTTGAATATCTTAGGTAGTAAATTTGACCCTCGTGATAATCAAACTGATCATAAAATAATATTCGTCTTAGCTATTCAGAAAAAATGATAAAGGGTAGATGGCATTATCTGGATAGTCAAATTGATCATCTAAATTTTGACTATCTAACTTTGACTACTCAGTTTTCTCTGTGTATTTAGACTCCCATAATCAACATTTTTTACGTGTTAAAAACAAATTATTTGGTATAAATACTTTAAAAACCTCTCAGGGTATTAAAAAAGGCAATAAATGAAGAATAAATGATAAAAAAAAACATTTTTTTTCACTTAAACGGTCTAATCGGGCTCCATATATTGGTCTATTTTAGCCTTGCGTATAGTTAAGAAATTCTCAAAATATTAAATTTTCTATGAATCTTTTTTCAAAAAAAGTACTTTATGAAACTTATGAAATGTTTAAAATTATTTTTTACAAAATAGAACTGTAAGCACTCGCAATTATGATAATAAATAATAAAAATATTTTTAGCATTTAAAAATGCGCGCGAAGACCAAGCAATCAGATTCTGAACGCGACGCATCCTCAATAAAGTACGGGGCTGCGTTTCGGAAGATGGCGTCGACATTTTACAAAACTTCCTTAGAAGTAATTTTTGTGCTCGTGCAGTGTAGATGGTTTATTGATACAGCTGAATAGTTTATTGATGCTAGAGAACTTATTCTATAGAATAATCATAATATCGTTGCAATAATTTAGTGTATTTCATAAACGGCAGTTATATTATATCCAAAATAAACAAGAAAGTCCTTCGTTAAAAATTCTTCGAACATCGAATTTTAAAGGGAAAAAGCACTTTTGACAGGAAAGAAACACGTAACATATGTTGAAACTGCGTATCATTTTTTTTTAAATTAATTGAGGGTATTTAAATATAATATATATGTTATCAAATCAAATATGATTAATTTTTATGATTTAATATTCAGAATCTGATCTCTCTTTTTATTGCAGTCTGGTGAAGAAATGTAACGCAGAAAACTAAAATTAAGTTCTTTAAATGTTTATGACTGGGTGGTATGGCAAATTTAGAAAAAAAGGTTTTAGTTATTTTTACTCTAATTATTTTGGATTGAATCCAAGTATTTGTGCGGTTTAAGCGGCATTGTGTTGTTGTCACATACATGTATCTCGAAGATATCGAACACATTGTTGTCGAAAACTTGATTGGTTTGGAAATTGCGCGAATTTTGTGAATGTACGACGGAATTTCGCAGTATTTCAAGGAATTTTATAAAGTTTATTGTGATTTTCAGAAATTCTAAGGAATTTTATGTTATTGTGAGTTTATATAGAATCATAAGAAATTTAAAGGGTTTTCGCGAGGTTTAATTAAATTTTAGGATTTTACGATATTTTATGGGATATTAATTAATTTTAAGGATCTTGACCAGATTTAAGGAATTTTACAATATTTCAGTTGATTTTCAGGAATTTGAAGAGTTTAAATGAGACTTCATGGTATTTTGAGTAATTTTAAGAAATTATAAGCGAGATTATTATTATTATTATTATTATTAATAAATATCAGGGATTATCAAATAATTTTACGAAATTTAAGGGTGTAGTTTAGTTCGTATAGGCTAAAAAAATTTGTTACGTGGGGACGTAACTGAGATGCCTCCCTTTCCCACTTTCAGGTATGACATAATGGGGACACGTCACATAGAATTGTCTTTCCTCTCCAAAGACTGATCGACGACTGACTTGAAGCTGGGACTAGAATACGGAATAGCCATAACCGTCTTGTACTCAGACTCCGCGGCGCAGTGGTAGCGTATCGGGCTTGCAAGCCGGCGGGCGAGGGTTCGAGTCCCGATGGCCGGAGTCTGTTTTTACTAACTCGAAGACTTTTCGGCTTATTTCTCGACAATCTCCCTCTACTCCAAACCAACTACAGTAACAACCTTGTTACAAATTGGCTGTTTTCGGCAATTTTTGGCTATGGAAGATATGCACATAAAAATTGTTAGGTATGATAAATAAAGTCTTAAAATACACAAAAACATTTTTTTTTATTAATTTCTTCCAATTTTTTTTTTTTTCGAAATCCATAGTTGAACGTAACTCCCTAATTTTGAGGCAGGTCGGCTCCCACACGATATCTCGACAACGGCTTCTCGGAAAAAAAACCCAAATTTTTTTAGATTCGGTATGACAGTGGCTACAAAATGACCTACGGATATTAATTTGTAACTAATTTTGTCAATTTTATTTAACAAAAGTAAAAAAAATTGAAAAGTGTTTTTTTTCTTTGTTTTTTGTAAGAAAAATATAGTAAACATTAAAATATTAACACGATAATAGGTCATTTTGTGATTATTTGTGTGTAGAATATGTGGTAAAAATTTCAGAAAAATTGACCCACTGCTTCCAGAGAAATCGTATGGGGCGTCCGAAAAAACCTTGTTTTGAGAAAAACGCGTTTAAAATTTTTTTAACATATTCGCGCGGTCAGATAGTAACATTTGGTTTGAAAAAAAAATACACTTATACTGCTAATCGTTCAAATCGGTTGAGAAAGGGCTTCTGAATATCATTTTGTCTACAGAGATTTTTTTGCCCCTATGTAAGACTAACTAATTTAAGAAAATTGAAAAAATTATTTTATTTAGAGGTAATAGTGAGCTGAATCTATTTGTAAATGTGTAGATCGCCTGACAAAATATGAAGGCACAATTTAGTATTTTATTTCGATCTCATGTTTCAAAATGCTGCTGAAAATATATAGTGAATTCGAAATAGTCGCTTGACTGATATTCTGTTCTATGCAAAAAAATATTCTAAGAAACTAATAGATTTGATTAAATAATAATTTTTTGGGATTAAAACTTGTGATCCTCTGCAGGTTAAAATACTACGTCACTAAAATGTTGTCTGTCGACTAAATTGGCTCCCAATCCAATTTAAGTCTACGCCACAATTTTTACAAACGGTCTGAACCACTTATTTGGAAATACTATTCATAAATGATATACTGAAAAAAATTTATTCCGGATACTTGCTATTTCAATATTCATAATTGATATATTCGATTACAATTTGGGGAAATCGTATAATTATATAAATTATTTATTGTTAGCATATTTACAAAATTTTAAAATTCTTGAGAACAAGAATTGCTCTAGCGAAAGTTTCGGATTTAAAATTATTCCGAATCGTTCCGGAATATGTATCCGAACCAAACAGTTTCATTCCGACCTATCTGAACGAAATTTTCAACTCGAATTAACCCGAAACCCATTCAAAAGTAATCTGAATGAATCCGTCAATCCGAATGAATCCGGTCCATCCGATCAATCAGAACTTTCAATCCGAATAAATATGAATCAAGCCGGTCACCCAAATCAATCCAAATAATTATGAAAAATTCGAATTTAGGCGGATTGACCGGATTTATTCAGATTGAAGGTTCGAATTAATTCTGATTAATTTGGATTGATTTCGAATGGGTTTCGGATTAAAAAATTCCTTCGGATTAGATCGTAATGAAACTGTTTGTTTCGGATACAAATTCAAGAATGATTCGGAAAATTTTGGATTGATTCGGAATGAATTTTAATCCGAAGCTTTCGCAAGGGTGGTATATTAAGTAGCAAGGATTGATATTTTATGTATTAAGAACTTAGAATAATATAAATTGATAAGGATATTATCAAATAATATAAAAGCATTAACAGAAATTTCTAGCTTGAGTTACATATGTTAATACAAATATTCTACAAATTAATATAATCCAATAATCTCCGAATTGTCAGCCGAATTGTAGCGCTCACGATGTGAACATGTGAATCGTACAACTTTGTGTTTGCTACTAAGCACTACACTCGAATTTCCCAATAGTAAAGAAATCTACTATAGAGACGTTCCCAATATTAAAGAAATTTCTTCTCTGTGTATTCACATCAATTGCGTATACGTACTGCATATCAAATTCTATTTTTTAGCATTTTATACTGCGCACGAATAGCAGCCAACAATCAGATACTGAGCGCAGCGCATGCGTAGTGTTATCAAGTTCTTATTGCGAATTGCGCTCTTTACTATTGAGAACGGAATTTCTTTACTATTGGCAACCTTTTACTATTGAGGATTTTACTATTGGGGAATTCGAGTGTATGCCATTTCTCAAAAGAGCAAACATTTTCACCAATTAATAATCAATAAGGAATCTTTAAACCCCTGATCAGCGTGATTTGCGTGCGATGCGTGTCTTATATGTTGATGTGTGCGTACTATTTATGTATATGTATAAGTTAAGGATAAATTAGTATTAGTAACCTCTGCGAATGTGTGTTCATAATGTGTGTATTTATGTGCGATAATTACGAGGAAAGAGTAGCAGAACAAAAGAAAATTGAGACTGGGGATGAGAAGAATGCGAGATCCGGAAGAGAATAGAGGAGATAAACAAGAGGGGGAATTTTGAATAGTGTCGAGAAATGACGTATGGGGTCAAAAAGGAATATACTATAGTATAAAAAGAATGAATGTATTCCCGACTACTGGATGAAATTACAATAAATGATGAAAGGGGAGACTATACTCTTGCAAATAAAACAAATATGGGTATCGTAAAAATAGATGTATCTTGAATGTTCTTAGACGGGATAAATCGAGAAATTCATAGTAGATGATAGGGTAGAGTCAAGTCATCAATCTATTTATCTGAAAATCGAATGAAGAGTAAGATAAAGGGCTGATTCAGTTTATAGAGCCTTCTTACACCGAGGATGTAACGGGAGTAAATCGTGAAAAGAGTAGGGTACCCTGCTGAAGCAAAGAGATAGAAAGTGATAGAAATTTGGAAATATAAAGATATATAACTTTTCTATCTCTTCCAAGTATCCACTTTGCATCCACAAAACGCTATCCCTTTCTATACACCATTGTTTCCCCATTTCCGTTGATATTTATCTTTTCCTATCTCTCAGTCTATCCCTGTGTCTGCTAATATCTATCTTTTCCTATCTCTCAGTCTCTCCCTGTGTCTGCTAATGTCTTTCTCTTTCTATCTCTTAGTCTATTTATTCGAAAAAAAATTGTATTCCTTTCTAAGAGAATAGTTAAAGACATAAGCGTGAATGTGTATTGAAATACAGGTGGAAAGAGATTGAGGAGAGAGGCGAGAGATAGAAAGGGATAAACAAGCTAGCGTAAGTTTCTCGAAATTTTCGGTTCGGGACGAAATAGAGATGAAAATAATAAATATCTAGATAATATAGACAAATTTAGTTAAAGCCTGCAAACGAAGCAGTATTTAAAACATGTCGTGCAATTCGCAATTTGTCGAGTTTACGACACTTGGGAATTTATTTTGCCTGGACAAAACGTTTGACGGGAAAGCCTAATCGGTGACAAACCACCGAATCGTACGCAACGATGGTTTCTCGTATATTCAGCTCGATAGCTGCGTGTTTGTCGCAAACGTGTTATTCAGTATTTATTGTTCGTCTCGTGCATGGGCGTAGAGAAAGGTAAGGCATGTTATGGCCCTAGTTGTAGTGCGTATGTAATATGTATGTATGTTACACGGGGTTGGAGAAATTCGTTCCTCCATTCCGCTCTGTTACGAATCAGTTCCGCGGAGCTGCAGACTCTCGGCTCTCTGCCAGCAGCCTAATTATTCGTGCCCCGTTAAACTCATTTAGTGCATCGTTTTGGCAATCCGCGTCATTTTTCGATATATAAAAACACGATGCCGGCGTCATTCGCAATGTTCTCCGCCTATGCACTTTCCGCATTCATATCTTGTCTCGTGAATTTCTCTCCACGTAGGACAACCGACCCGTGGATAATTAAACTCTTCTCATTCGAAAATGTTCCGTGTTTTGTGTACGCACATGGACTTCCGATATAGGATCACACATTTAGAGTATGTCACCCGAATTTCGTGATTATTCGTATAATTAATTACGCGCGAAGCCACTTTTATGCACCACGTACATACGTAAATATGTATAATGAAAATTAAATTTCAATGACAACGATATAATGATGTAAGGTCAAAAAAAGTTCTGGTTTAAGTTATTGGATGTTTCTGGTTAAAAAAGAATTTTTTTAAATTGTTAAGGAATTGCAAAATATGTGGAATCAAATAAAATCCCTTAGAATCCTTTAAAGTAAGGGCATATTTAACACCTATCAATATCAAATGAATTCAATTTTAATATTTCTGGAAAATTTAATCTTTCTAATACCAATAAATCATGAGTGATGTTATTAGACAAATATTTTCTGATGAAAATAGAGTGAATCGTTCGAAGCACGTTTACCCCGTTGAAGACAGGTTTGCAATCGCCATAGATTGCATAAATGATGCAGCTGGTAAAGCAGGTCATACCATAGAGAATCGGTGGAGCGGCAAAGCCATAATGCAAGGGAATGGCGTGGATTAAAGATTTTCTCACTCTGCAAGATTATCCTTACGATTATTGGATCAATATCGAGAGGAAGGCTTCCAATATCGATCTTATGCAAGATTAGCTTTATGGTATGAGATCCCATTGAATGGGTTTGGTATAATACCTTCCAAGTTGAAAGTATCTTCACAACATCTCTATTTCAAATTGGTTAATATGAAATCAATAAAAGGACCTTCGGTGCACATTATATATTAATAGCAATATTTTATCCGCGCTATAGTGCGCGGCGAACATTGAGTGGATATGTAGTAATATTTAAATACAAAAAAGACACATAATTACATATGATCCCAATGTGAGTTGTCAGGAATTTCATGCATTTTCTGATTTACCTAATTTTGAAAACTTTTAATTTCGCCCCAAAACACTAACTTTAATGACTTAACCATAAAGCTTTTCGCCTAACAAAGATTGAGTGCAGTAGAATCATACAAATGGATTTGATTGATACCTCCTTTTATTTTGTTTTACCATTTATCAAACAAAAAAAATGGAAGTCATGTACGAACGAAATCGGGTATCTCGTCATAGCATCCGGTACGATATTTTAAATAAAAAGTATCTCGAAATTTGCAATGTAGATGTCTGTAAAAATATTACTTAAATTTTATCATATTACTTCTGTTTCAAAATTTTAACATTATTGAACCTCGATAATAAGATTATCATCATTTATAACTCAGTAAACTCATTAAACCTGTCTTTCTGGCCATGGAATAATTTTATCACTGAAAATACAGTTTTTTCTTGTTATTTTTCCCGCAAATATACATGTAGGGAACTGTGCGTAAAAAACTTTTTTAATTTAATAACTGCAGTCCGTTAAGAACTTCTATAATTACAAGAAAAGCGACACTGCGAGTGCACTTTTATCCTCGAGGCTGTCCCAAGAGGATATCCTCGAGTGGTTACTCTAATTCCAACCTCACTTTCAGCAAAGCATTCGTCAACTGGGTATAAAGCTGCGTACGACGATGAGTTATATTCAAAATTACGACCACCAGAAAACTCTCATCGTGAAAGGAGCATAAATAAAATTTTTGCGGACTCTCTGACCTAGCTATGTACGACCAAGTAAGTGTCGTAGTTGTGAGGATTTGTGTAGTTTTCCCGGGAGAGTGCTGCAACCGAATAGAGAAGGGTCGAGCAGTAGGTTTCCTCCCGGGAGGAACAGATAGATCAACTGGCTATCAGATAATTAAATCCCACGTTCGTGTAACGCCCTGAATATTTAAGGGTGCCACCTTTGCCATGTAAGTAACGCCTGAGAGCCAACATCCCTTGCACCAAATCGTAATTAATTAGAGAACTCGATAAACTTTGTCTTGTTTACACCAAAGCATATTGTGAATTTACTCTCATTCTTCCTATTTAACAGCTCTCTCCTAACTTAAGATTAGGCGGATGGTAATAATGGTAATCCTAAGGATTCTGAATGGTGTATCAAGTAGAAATATAAGGATATTCACCGGTATAGGATCATCGTAGTAATCTCGAGCCCGAGGGAGTAAATCGATTATTATTATACGCGCTTGCACTTTCGCCGAAGCCTCTTAACAAGATGTTAGTTACCTATAGATATTAGTTACGTTATAATGTACTCCTTTCTAATTATAAAGTCTTACCATTTTAATTCAGAGTGAATTCTTTCGATTAGACGAATTTAAAAAAGAAGTGTATAAATATATATACATTTGAATACAGTATTAAATTTTGAGGGTGTACAAAAATTGAAAACGAAGACACCATAACTTCATGTAACAGAAATTTAATTCTTCCTAAAATGAGTTCAAGAATATTATTGCGCTTCTCAATTTCAGTTACTATAAAGTTATATATAAATCACATATTACGTTGAAGTTCTTTCGACAAATAAAAGAATGAAAATTTCTACGTCAAGAAACTTGCTAGCTTTTATATTTTTTATTTTAAGTCTGATGTTGTGCACAACTGACTTGAAGGAAGAAGTGCAATGGAGGTTGAACTATTAAGCTTCTTAAGACGTGACGGTAAAGAGTGGAGATGCTCGAAAGAAGGGAAATGCGGAAAGTCAGTGCTCGATTTTCTGCGATCGAAAGAAAGAAAAGATTGCAGCAAAATTACAGAATAGAAGTATCAGTGAAAGGAACATGTTCGCCGTTGTAACTTTACAAAGAAAAGAATTATGTGAAACGAATGTCTGCAGTTTCAGTGCACTTACTTTGTCTAAAAGTCTAACGATGCTCCGTAAATAAGGATTGACACGAGACAGAATGTCTTCCTTTTGGTGTAATTTCCATCATTTTTACTGGTTCTCTCAGTCCTTCTACTAAAGAATAAAGTCGAACAACTTGAATCTTCTAAGGATTATTAAGTATTCAAATACAGTTCTAAAGATTAACGTAACGATTCTCTATATGTACAGGGTGGCCATTCAAACTTATGGAAATAATTTCTGGTTATTTCCCAGCTGAACTTCAAACTTTTTAAATATTACACATTCAATATTAATTGACATTGAAAACAAATTTTATAACTTATTCTATCAATTATTAGCAATTAATTACGAATATGATAGTGAAAATTGCCGCAAATTTGATTTTCATGGTGAAATCATGAAAAAAAACCATAAAAATCATGGTTTTTTGAGTTTATCTGTGTCAATATGAAAAATTAAAAAAAATGTTTAAAAATAAAAGTTGTACACCTCATCGAAATACACACTTTTTGTTTTAAACATTTTTTTCTGCTAGTGATAGGTTCCGAGAAAATCAGATTTTCGATATCTGATTTATATCTGATATCGATATAAATGTCGATATTTCGATATCGATATCTATTTTCATTTTAAACGAAACACATAAACAATGGTTCTCTTTACCATTCCCCTTTATAATTCCCTTTACCATTCCCTGTACCTGTTCCCTTTACTATCCCCTTTGCCATTTTCCTTTGCCATTTTCTTTTGCAATTGCCCTTTATCATTTCCCTTTATTAATTCCCTTCACCATTTTCATTTACCATATCGCTACACCATGATTTTCCTTCAACAATTACCTTTACTACGATCTCTCTTTACGATTTCCCTTTACCATGAATTCCCTTGATCATTTTTCTTTGCTATTTCTCTTCATCATTTTAATTTACCATTTCCCTTTACCAGTTCCCTTCACCATTAATTTCATCATTTCCCTTTACCATTTCCTTTTACCATTTCTCTTGACCATTTCCATTGTTCTTTCCCTTTGCCATTTCCTTTTACATTAATTTTATTCTACAATGATTGCAAAAAAAAAATGTTTTAAACAAAAAATGTGTATTTCAGTGTGATGTATAACTCTTGTTTTGAAATTTTTAAAAAAATTTTGTATATTAACTCGAATAAACGCAAAAAACCATAATTTTTATGGTTTTTCATAATTTCACCATAATAATCAAATTGGCGGGAATTTTCACGATTATATTTGTAATTAGCGCATGAAAATACATAAGCATACAGAGCCCATATAGAAAATCAGAGGTTTCCGGTTTTTGAAACATTATCATTAAGTTAATTAAATGTATCATAGGTATATAATTACCAAGAAACAATTAGTAGGTATATAAAAAGAAACAATTTGATTTTTCGTCGATTATGTTTACGGCATTTTAAAACATTCAGGATTTTCGTTGTTTGGCAAAAAGATGTCTATATGAGCCATTCCATACAAAATTTACAATCAAAATTTTTTTTCGTGCGAAATATTTTGTTTTGTATTTTTTGGTCGAAAATATTGTATACGTATTTTTTATTTCGACATGATATTTAAAATTTCGGAGTTGTGACTTTTCAAACTTTTCACGCTCGAAAAATCTACCTTTAAATATTTACGAATAAAAAAAAATATTAGACTAAGAAAATAAATGGCTGCAGTAAAATTTAGGATTTTCTCTCAGCTTTTCAATAAGCATTACAAGAAATTCATTAGACCAATTGTTTATAAAAATATGGCCTATTTTTATAAACAAATAATTTTTTTTTCAACTTTGGAACTAATTTTGTTTTTGTTATTATTGTAAAATTTACTGTAGACACTTTAGTCACTACTCCCAAACTTTGGGAATGGACCGTTGAAAATTTTGTCTGTAATAAATTTTTTAACTTTAGCTCTCGCGCTCGAACCACGCGCGATCGGCCGATCGTACTTGCTTCAATGCATGGTGCAAATTGTCGCACCCTTGTATTGCGCTCCACGCGTTAAGTCATTTTCCTCTGTGTGCTTTTTAGAAGTATGGAGCAAAAATTTTTCTAACATGTCAGAATCAAAATTTAAACATGTGTGTTGTAATCCTTTCAACAAAGAACATCATACTGGAAAAGAACAGAAAAAAAATTTGCGTCGTGTTTCTTCTTCGTCGCTTGAAAAATTAGATTGTTTAAAACCTGACGATGTTTTGTGTCCACCGTGTAGAAAAAAAGTGGCGGAAATCCGTAAAAATCTTCGTGAGTAATTCAATAATTTTTCTTATTGAATTTTATTTTTTTATGAAATTTTTCCATTTAAAATTTATGTTGCTTTTTCAAAAAATTAGACGTGGACGTTAATCTTGTTAGTGGTGACAGATGTGAATCTGATCATTCTGGTGATAATAATAATAATTATTATAAATAATAATAACTCATAAAATTATTTATAAATAATTTTATGAATTATTCTTACGTCTGAATTGCCAGAATATAATGAATAACAATCGTCTTCTTCTTCACCAGACTGATCAGATTCACATTTGTCACCACTAATAAGATTAACGTAAAAAAATATAATTCAATAAGAAAAAGAATTGAATTACTCACGAAGATTCTGACACGTTAGAAAAATTTGTACTCAACACTTCTAAAAAGCACACAGAGGAAAATGATTTCACGCGTGGAGCGCAATACAAGGGCGCGACAAGTTGCACCATGCATTAAAGTAAGTACGATCGGCAGATCGCGCGTGGTTCGAGCGCGAGAGCTAAAGTTCAAAAATTTATTACTGCCAAAATTTTCAACGGTCCATTCCCAAATTTTGGAAGTAGTGACTAAAGTGTCTAAAGTTAATTTTACAATAAAAAAAAAAATTAGTTCCAAAGTTGAAAAAAAAAGATTTGTTTATAAAAATAGGCCATATTTTTATAAACAATTGGTCTAATGAATTTCTTGTAATGCTTATTGAAAAGCTGAGAGAAAATTCTAAATTTTAATGCAGCCACTTATTTTTTTAGTCGAATATTTTTTTTTTATTCGCAAAATATTTAAAGGTAGATTTTTCGAGCGTGAAAAGTTTGAAAAGTCACAACTCCGAAATTTTAAATATCATGTCGAAATAAAAAAATACGTATACAATATTTTCGACCAAAAAATACAAAAAAAAATATTTCACGCAAAAAAAATTTTGATTGTAAATTTTGTATGGAATGGCTCCTATATTTTTTGTAAAATTTAATATTTTCACTAGTAAAAATTTTAAATATTAAATATTGATTTCTTTCTGTGTACAATGACAAATATCGTATTAAAGAGTCATTATTATTTCGTTGAAAAAATCTCCGTTCCTTTATGTTTAATTTACTTTCCTGCGATGCTCAGAAGGTGATTGAATGCAGAAAATCACGCAAATCCGAGCACAAGAACTCAGAACCCAAGTTCGCTGCTCCGTTGACTTGAGAAATCTAAAGTCTGAAGCGACGAACGCCCTGCAAACTTCGCCTGTAATTCATAAAGTAAGGGCGCGTTCCAGCAAACTTGAGATAGGTGTGCGTCTTCTCTGATAGGGATAGCGAGATTGTGTGCTTGAAGGTGAGAAGGATAGATAGGGGAAATGTGAAGGTAAGAATCCTTCTGCCAGCAAAATCTCGTGTCTTCACGTTCTAGATTTCACGATTTTTAACAATTCCACAGTGCAAATAATAGCTTTCACATTTTCAAGAAATACGACAGAAATTTCTTCAGTAGGTTTACTCATACCGAGAGAAATATTTTGCAAGTTTTTTTTATAATTTCTTGCACTTGTAATATAAATACACGCGCGCAATTAGTTTTTTTTCCTTCTCTCAATTTCAAGTGATTTCCAAATGAAAATAATGAAAAATTATAATAATACAATTAATTTCTAGAGATAGCAAAAGATACCGAAAGATTCACAACGATTTTTTTGTGATTACAAAAAATTTCGAGTGATTTTTTATATTTCAAGAAGTTTGAAGAAATTACAAAGGATTTTAAAAAAAGGAAAAAATTTCATCAGTTTTTAAAAAATACCAAAAGGTTTTCTTGGTTTCAAAAGAATTGCCAAATACTTCAAGATATTTTAAAAGTCCTCAGGATATGTACTTGGAAAAATTTCCAATTATTTCGAGATATCTTGAAATTCGTGACCATCACCTAAAATCTAAAGCCTGAAAAATAATCGAATTAGTTGCAAAATCCGTTTGTAGTTTATTGAGAGTATTTGTAACTTAGTTTAAAGAATATATGTGCTTTTTCATACAAATTGTATTTAACTCTAAAGTGAAAAAAAATTGTGCAATTGCAGTGGGGTCTTTGTTTAGAGCAATTCAGAGACAGTCTCATTCAGCACGTCCGTGAAGAAATAGAGAACAATAATTTCCCGAGGGATCATCCTGAAAGCCGAGCTCTTTTATTGTCCAGTCAAAGAGAAATCGATTATATACAGTACAAAACAAAAAATAAAAAAATCAATGAGATTTTACTTGCTTAAAACTGCAAGGTAAAATTGCAAATATCATTGGGTTGAACTTTCAGATGTTTAGTTTTACGATTTTTTACATTTATTTATAGAATAAATATATCCAAAAAAAGGTTCCAAATATTTTAAGTGATTTTTAAGTAATTTTAAGGGATTTTAAAGGACTTCATTTGATTGAAATCGCTTGAAATCTCTTAAAATCCCTTGAAATTCCTTAGTCATCATTTGAAATATCTAAAAATCCTGAGCAACACTGGGTAAAGTTTTTTTAGTAAATTAATAAAAATAAAATGTTTTTGGGAACTTTTTTGATATTCTTAATACAATAAATGTCAAAAAAATAAATAAAAAAAGCTTCGTGAGACTAGACGTCGGAAACTTCAACCCAATGCAAATATCTATATATTCTTCTTTTCTTCGAAATCCAAAATAAATTATTTAAAATGGAGTTTAATTATAGAATTAATTTGCAAATCATTGATTATTCTGTAAAATTCTATCTAAGAAATCTATGAGAGGCTTGCACCGGAGTCCTGCCGTCTAATTCCTTCCATTCGTCCAAACAATCTCAGATAATCCAAAACTAACTGAAACTTTCCCAAATCCACGAAATACCCGACCCTGCCTCATTCCAGTTCTAATGGTAAAGTTTATACCTTTCGAGAAACGTTTTCAAAGAAAAAAGAAAATATTTTAATCTGGAGATTAAAAAAGATAATTAAATTAAAACCTTTTCAGTCATCACAGTACATATTAGAAAATTATTAGAAAATTAAGCTAAAATAAAAAAGAAGCTTTGATCAATTCAAGTCACTTTAAATTAAACTTTAAATTAGTCCAGTCTTTTTTAAATTAAAGGTGAGTGCAGAAAAGCACGAACGCATTATTTTCTCCTTAAAGTAAAAATAGCAGAGTTGCAGAGTTACATAATTCAGTGCAGAGCTTTCAACTGTTTTTCTACGACTTTTGTTGTCGTGAATCCAATATACTTTGGCACACATTACACTTGAAGATAACGACGTATTTACCCTTCACAATTTGATAAAAGAAATGTATCTCAATGAAAAGATAAGAAAAACCTTCTAAGATCCGTTTTGGAAATGTTAAAAAATGTCCCTGAGCACTAAAATTTGATATTTTTTCTATTTAATACTACTATAAACTTTTGATTAATTTAGTATATTTAATTCCAAATATTGGTTAGACGTTGAGAAAATCACTTCACTTGAATGACGGCAGATCCTGATTTTGAGGGGACTATTGTGTTGTGGACAGCCATTTTATCGACAAAGCACGTAATTTGTTTGTACACTGAAGTGTATATAATTCCAGCAAGCCTGAATAGTTCAAGTTTAATTATATTTGACAACAAATTGCTCGTGATGATTGAAAACGGTATATCATTATTAATTGTATGCATAGTAAAAATCTTATATGAAAAATAAAAAATTTAGTTGACGTATATTGACAATTCAATATTATCAATATTCTATCGTTATACATGCCACGTACTTGGCATATATCCTTTGCTGAAAACGTGCCGGTGCTACAAATTGATGTTTTTTAAACAGGAAGGATGCATCATAAATAAACGAAGAGAATATTATTTTGCAGTAAATACTGTAATAATAATTACGTCAGTACTTGCAGGAGTTTCAGCTTTCTTCAAATTATTACAGAACATCGGTTTTGAAACCTCTTTTTCAAAAACTTTTTTTTCCAGTTTTCTATTTATCTTAATGGAAAATGTTACACAATTAATAAAAGTCTCTATAAGGTGGAAATATAATTTCCTAGACTAAATGCATTTTAATGAAGCATATGGTCGATAATTTTTTTTACTTTTTGTAATCTATTACATAAAGCGATACTGAAATAAATTGATGAATTAATGAGGTTTTTGAAGGTGATATGATGTCCGAGATAAATAAGACGCACTTATCTTACTTTTATTTATTGTTTCTTTCCTCGTTTTTTAATCGGTAATCAGGGTGAGATAATAAAATGTTCTTACCGTACTACTAGAGTTGGGCATGAGGGTAACTGAACGGAGTGTACTTCTATAATCTAAACATTTATTCATGAACAATTGCAGAAGGGTGTGGTTTACAATATTTTTAGTCAAGAAGAGAAGAGTCTTGTTAGGAATCCTTGTGAGCAGCTTGAAAAAAATGATTATAAGGGTTAATGTTATTACTAAGGGGGATTTATAGGTACACTAAATAGGGTCTTCCTGTTTAGCCGTGAGGCTTGATCTTTTCTAAGAGCTCAGGTGTCGTTCCTTGAGGTATAATAGCCTTGGCCAAGCGAATGTCTCTAGGCTCTGAAGAACGTCTGCGTTGATAGATGGTTGCATTTGAGTTGGTATTGGTCCCTGGACCCTGCTAGGTAGTAGTCGTCATGATAGGCTCTCGCACTGGATAATTTCTTGGGACACTCGGGTAGGGTACCCTGGATTTAGTCACTTTGATTTAGGGACAGTGGGATTAATTTAAGAATAAGAGAATGACGGTTAGGCATTCTCGGGAGCTTGTATCAAAAGATACGGAATTGTTGACGGGCCTACTGATTGAGGACGTATGGCCGGAGTCGCGTCGTGTTACCAACGGGCAGGAATTCGTTCTAGATATAGATCACAACGAAGGTTGAAGACTACAAGGTTGTAACTCGGTAAAGACGACTGAAGATAACGTGTAGATTTCGACGAAGACTTTCTTTTTATAGAACTTTTTTGAGGGGGCGAAGGTCGTAAAAGGGTTTGACACCATAAGGTCCATGGTGACGTATTTAGTTTTTTAGCATCCGATGACCAATGGTAAAGAACACGTGTAATCAATTGTTAGGTGAAAAACAGATCGATACCTTTTTTATTAACACTAGTGCCACTGCCGGCCTTTTTTTCTTATTTCGATACTTTTCGAGACAAATTCGAGACTTTTCGATATTCGACTTTGTTCAATTCGAGATTTCAGGCCATGGCTTTTTTCTAATAAGAAAAATTCGGAGCTAAGTTTGGAGACACCCTGAGAGATTACATTATGATTTCAATTTCTTTGATTGCATTCAGGATGAAGTGATCGTTCATCCTTCGAGTTCTTTGACCTGATGAACAAGGTATAGGATCAATAATCGGATGCTCGAATTTTTATTTTTTAGGAATGAATATAATGTTAATTTGCTGATTAATAATTAATGACAATAAGTGATATGACGTCTCAGTGAACTATGATCGCAAGAAAATTTCATAAATCGTGAAAAATAACCAGAATCGTATGTGATAATGCAGTTTTTTTAACAGGTTGCATGGCTGCGAGTAAATACGCAGACAATTTTAACGATTGCTAATCACGTCATCACCAAAAACCATAGGATTGGAGTCACACACACTGACCACAGAACATGGTACTTGCATATCCGTGATGTTCGTGAATTGGACCAGGGAGAATACATGTGCCAGATAAACACAGATCCCATGAACAGTCAAGTCGGATATTTGGAGGTAGTGGGTAAGTTGTATCAGTTTCTGTCTAATGATACGTCGCTTGTATATGGGATAAAATTTGTCAAGTGTACCCGCCATAAAATTGTTTTTAACAATTTTAACACTGGTTTTTAACAATTAAATTGATCAACTTTAATAGAAGTTATGACTGATTATGGAATATATTCAATAATAATCGATCGTTTTAGATGAGATTTCCAATTAAAATAACGATTTTGTAATAAAAAAAAAATTCATGCTCACTTTCCCATTTTAAATATATTTTTGAGTTCCATTCAAAATGCGGCCCCTTAAATTTTTTAATCAATTTTCTCCAAAAAAACGCACGTTTTCGAACGTTTTCAGATCGAAGAGAAAAACTGAGAAAAAAAGATTCAGAACAGAAAAAAAAAACTTCGATCATGCTGTCTTCAGCGGAGAATATTGGCACTTCGTCATGTATAACCGCAAAATCAAAAACTTGCGTCTTCTGAACATTTATTGAAAAAAATAACATATGAAATTTTTATCCCACTTTCTAGCTTCGATTATTTATAAGAGAAAGAATGAAGCTTTTTATTGAACAAATTTTGAAAAAAAAAGAAGGGGTCGCATTTTGAAAAAAAAAATTTCTAAAATATGTTTCAAATGGGAAAATGAGCGTGCAATATTCTTTTTTATTACAAAATCATTATTTTTATCGGAAAAGTCGTAAAAAACGTTTAAAAATCTCTCAAAGAAAACTTAAATAATTGATCAACTTTAGCAGAAGTTATGATTGATTTAATAACAATGCGCGAGTTAAAACGTCGAAAATAGAAGCTCCTGTTTGTTGACAACCAATCGTAGTTATAGCTGCCCTCTATGGGAGATTAAAAGAAATCCACTAGGACTACAATTTTTTGTACTAAATCAAAACAAAATGTCGTTTGTCAAAATGTGATGATGATTAATGATCAAATGATCAACATTTGAATCATGACTTTTACTTAATTTTGTACAAGGAATTTATAAATATGTACAAGTTGTTGACGAAAGAAGAACTCTATTTTATATTAAAAAGAAGATTAATTTTGCCTGACTAATTTCAATTTATGTATCTATTTAAAGTTCTTAATCGCCGACAAATATGAGTTAAAATGCAAAATTTATCATTTTGATAAGGAAAACAAATAATTACTGTATGTGCATATAATGGTAAGCAAACAATCTTGTTAGCCAAGGTGCAAGTGATTTTACTCCAGACTTTCTCGCTTTAACTTTAATGAAATAATTTATTGCGCTCTTGTAGTTCCACCAGACATTTTGGACTATCCGACAAGTACTGATATGGTGGTAAGAGAAGGCAGCAACGTAACTTTGAGATGTGCGGCAAAAGGCTCTCCCCCCCCTAATATTATCTGGAGACGTGAGTCCGGTGAATTGATACCCGTCGGGAATCATGAAGGTAAAGGAATCCAAATTTTTGGATTATTTTTTTTTTGTTTATTTTTAATATGCTATACACATGATCCATGACTAATTTCCTTAAATTTCTTCTTATTTCTTAAAAGCTAACTGGATTGAAATTTCATACGTCTAATCTGACGATTTTTTTTATTATATATTTTTTTACACTTATTGGATTAGTATACAAAAAAAGTTACCAAAACTAGTTTAACTTAATTTACCTATGATATATACGAAGTATAGGGCTGCCCTATACTACTGACATATATATGTAATAATACTGTAAATTTAAACGCAAAAGAACGATTTTTAGACTAGAAGCAAAAAGGTTGTCGTTTTTAGGTAACTATATAACAAGAGATACAGTCATTAAGTATTAGAAAAACCTTTTTAGAAATTTTTTCCATTTGTGGATAGATGTTAAATACGAGGAATTACGTATTTATATACCCACGAATTTATACCAAAAAAAGTGTGCTACCAGCCGAAGAATTCCTAGAGCTTTTTGCTATGAAGCTTCCATCGAAAAAGAGAAACGTAGTAAATCACGTTTTCTTTTCTTAGCACTTAAAGAAAGAAAATTGCGACAGAAACTTCGGAGATTTTTTCTTTTACTGAGGGAAGGATGAAGATCAATCTCGTACATATTCCTCTTTTTTCGAATTTAACTTCATATTTGAATTTTTTGCAGAATGATAATACCTCGAAATTTGGGTTATTTAATTCTTAATAACTTCATTAACTTTTGTCATTAATTCAAACGGAGAAAGTAAGTTATTTGAATTGAAGTGATCGACGTGCACAGTATTTTGTAGGGACGCTAGCCAAATTTACTTATAAACTCTTTTCAGCCTTTTTGCTTTGAAACGAAAGCTTTAATACAAGACACGAGAACAGTTTCACGAGTAACGTATCGGAAAGTAGTAAATCGATTCATTTTGTATGCTCTCACCCAGCCAAGGGTTTTTCAATCTCAAACTTTACCCCATCATCGGCACTGTCTCATCATCCCTTGCTTCGTTGCTCAGGACAACATCTCCGGGACTTGTTGCTGGTTAATGTTCTTGGAAAATGCCGCACCCTCAATTCTCGCGACCCTTAAAGTCCGATAATTTGAATCTAGAGAAAAACGAATATTTCAAGTTATTTTAAATGAAAGTTACTCAGCGCGTAATTTCCACGCGATTACACTTCCCGTTAATGGAGCATCGAATAGATCGTGTATTTTATCTTCCATCAAACATTTTTCAATATTTGGGGTACACGCATTCAATGTAGGGAAAGCAAAAATAAAGGACATTAAAACAACATATTTGTTGATGATTTCAATTCACTGAACATGAATAATTAAATTCAGCGGTTAAATGAATACGCATTCAAAAATAAATTAATTCTTCAGCATTTAAATGTCAATATACAATCCATAGAATTCAATTAAGTTTACATATTATTTTTAAAAAATTTAATACTTTAATTAATTCAAAGTACCTGTGTAAAAGTGAGCATTTATTTTTGGCATCAAAATTATTCTATTAAAATTATATACTCTCAAATCAATTTCCTTGATTTGATAAATCATTTCAGCATGTCTAATTTTTGTGCAATCATTTTAATATAGAAATTATGTAGAATATTTTTACATGGGTAAGTTCCTTTTGCAAATGTAATGCTAATTTATTCTCATATGAAATTAATGTCAGTAGAATCTTCAATAGAGTGGTTCAAAAATGCATGGCAACATTTTTTTTTATGCTAGAGAGTCTCGATTCCCCCAATTTCATTCGAAATCCGAAAAAAGAAAGTTCATGTTTTTTTTTTAATTTTGATTTTAACACGTGCCAGTTTTGACTTGAAGTTTCCCATGTTAATTGCATGGGGAAAAATCACTTTTTTGGGGTTTTTGGAACAACTTTTCAGGATTTCGAAATATGTTACGGGAGATTATAGAGGCTTGTTGAGAACTCTCCAACAAAGAATTTCATGTACCACACATATGGGTTTCACGCCCCTAACACACCTCCACGGTGCCTTAAAAACTACCCTTAAAACCAAAAATATCAATTTCTCATAAAACCGGCATTCTGTATGCTTCATTCTAATTTTTTTTAATAAAAATTATTTCTATTAGTCTAGTGCAATAATTATCAACATTGGTTAATTAATTTTTAATTATTTAAACAAATTGCATTTGTTTAAATAATTTTTTTTTCAAAACTACGTTTGTCTTCATAAAAATTACTACTATTGGTCTAATGGAATATTGATTAACAATGTTTAATTAATTTTCAATTATTTAAACAATTTGAATTTGTTTAAATAATTTTTTTTTCTGAAAATTCTTTTTTTTTATCAAATATTATTACCATTGATTTAATGGAATATTTATTAACATTGACAAATTATTTTGCATTTATTTAAATAAATTCCATTTGTTAAAAACATTTGTTAAAAAAATTCAAACTACTTGCAGTTTATTATCGTTACACGATGTACTTTTATTTACAAATATTTTATAATTGTATAAAAAATAAATTATTATTTTAATATCTAAGATATAAAACCATTTATAATATAATATATTAATGAGATTTCATCGAATTACAAAGTTCGCTCTTTTTCTTTTATAATCTACATCTTGTTCTATTACTTTGTGGCGCGAGATAATGTTTCTTTCTTGCTATTTGGAAACTTTTTCCTATATTCTGTAACGAAATGTTTACAAACGGAGAAAAATAAAATTGGAAAATATTTGAAAATAAATTTGTGTTCGTTACATAAAAATTTAGAATTCCTCGAATTTGTTTAAAAACCATTTTTTAAACAAATGAAAAATAATTTGTCAATGTTAATCAATATTCCATTAAATCAATGGTAATAATATTTGATAATAAAACAAGAATTTTCAGAAAAAAAATTATTTAAACAAATTCAAATTATTTAAATAATTGAAAATTATTTAAACAAATGCAATTTGTTTAAATAATTAAAAATTAATTAACCAATGTTGATGATTATTGCACTAGACTAATAGAAATAATTTTTATAAAAAACTGAGAATAAAGCGTACAGAATGTCGGCTTTATGAGAAATTGACATTTTTGGTTCTAAGGGTAGTTTTCAAGGCGTGGTAGTTTTCACACCGTGGTGGTGTGTTAGGGGCGTCAAACCCATATGTGTGGTACATGAAATTCTTTGTTGGAGAGTTCTTAACAGGCCTCTATAATCTCCCGTAACATATTTCGAAACCCTGAAAAGTTATTCCAAAAACCCCAAAAAGTGATTTTTCCCCATGCAATTTACATGGAAAACTTCAAGTCAAAATCGGCACGTGTTAAAATCAACATTAAACAAAAATATGACGTTTCTTTTTTCGGAATTTAAATCAAATTGAGGGGATCGAGACTCTCTAGAAAAAAAAGTAATAATGAAATAATGAAATAATGAAAACTCATATAAGAAAACTTTACATGTTAATTACCCTCTTGTATCAAAATCTGCAATTTTACAGAATTATTAGTCATCATAATTAGGAAATTGCATTACCATTTATTTACACATCCACATTAATAAGTACGCATTTTAGCCAATTTAATTAATACTAGTACATCATAAGTATTATTCACAAATCAGGTTTATTATAGGTAACGAAACAAATTTTATGTCTACTATTCAGTGTGAGCTGTTACGGTAAATGAACTGGAACTCGTAATCCGAAAAGTTTTATTAAAAAAGTCCATCTGTTTCTCTTTTCCTTAATTAAAAATGTCGATTTTGTTCAGGTTTTATGGAAATTAGATACAAAATCCCAGGGGTGCTTTTAGCTACAATCAGAATCTGTTAGAATTATTATTAAGTTAACGTCACCTCTATTCGCTGAAAGCATTGCTTTCACATTTTTTTCTATTTAAGTAATTAATTTCCAAAAATTTTGAAATGAAAAGAACAGAGTAGTATAAATGTCAAGATCTATGTCAGAGATGATTATCATTTCGGTTAAGCTCTACCGTGATTCGTAGAACTCAATTATCGCAGATGAGAATAACATTGCACGCGGTTAGATATGATTAGACATCATAAGATTAATTGCCGTAATTACGTACCAGGCAGTGCGGCTTAAACGCTCGATGGATCCATTGACCCTGCAGTAGTTACAGCATTTTCCAGACCAGTTCCAGACTTAATGATAAATGGCTTTAATCATGACAATTTATAATTATTTTTCATTTCAAATTCACACCACATTGAGGAGGTTAATAGATTTATGGAATGTTGAATAAATTTGCTCTTTACATTTTTTGTCTGCGTGCTTTGTGGCAATTCGTGCGGTATCAGTGTTAACATTGCTGTAAGCAAGACACAGTGGAGCAAGAAGTGTCGACAAACATTGCAAACGACCTAGCAGCAATATAATCGGTTTTGCCAACGAGAGCATACAGTGTACCGGTATCGGATATTTACAGAGATTAGAGAATGTCACAAAAACAACGACCTGTTATTTGTGGCGATTAGTATCAGAAGCATGAGGGCACAAACCTGACCGCAGCGTTTGTATTAATATTGTTTTCCAATCGTGCATTGCGCTACGATTATAAATTAACTTCCAATCTTTCAGTATTTGCAGAAACGACCATTAGCAAAATTAATGATCCCACAAGGGAGTATCAAATCATTCAAATGATATTTTCCATAAAAAAAGAGCCCATAACCACTGTACATCGTAATTGCATAGTAATTGCATAGTAATTTAGCAAAGCTCGAATCCTATTGTATTTTTAAAACTAAATTTGATTTATCTAATGGTTTAATATCACCCAGAGTTCCACTTTGTTTTTAACGCTACCCTTTCACTAAAGCTTAGAGATAAGTGAGATCGAACGCAGCTTCGGAAACTATAATTTTAGGTCAAACTTGATATTAATCTGGTTTAGCATAAAAATCCTCATGATTATATATATACACATATTTCTGCAGTGGTCAACGTTGAAGGTCCTATTTTCAACATAACGAAGGTCAATCGATTACACATGGGTCCATACTTGTGTATAGCTTCGAATGGTGTACCACCGACAGTCAGCAAACGAATCATGCTCGTTGTTCATTGTAAGTATTAAAACTAAGATAAAGAATTGTGGAAAAATATAGTAGTATATATAATTAAATCCAAAAATTTGCAGTTCCACCTATGATATGGATTCCAAATCAATTGGTCGGTGCCCAAGTCGGTGAACAAATAACTATAGAGTGCCTTTCGGAAGCTTATCCAAAGTCGATAAACTATTGGACGAAAGAAAACAACGATATAATATCAAATGGTAAGTTTACACTTAGAAAGTAGTTTAAGGCATATGTACAATAATTGTACATATCGAGCTATATTCGTAGGATAATTCTTGCTACAATGATTAGATACAAATTATATTTGTATCTAATGATAATATTCAAAGCTGCAATAAGTAATTTCGTAAAGCGCTTTATTAGCATTTACTCCAAATAGACAAACCTACTGAATGCACAGACTAAATACCTTATATGACTCATGTGGCAAACGAGCCGAATAATGCATCTTCCACCCATGAATGCGACTAACTGTTGGAAGCTGCGTTGTGGATATAATAAGAACTTGTGCACTATGAAGCTGCTAATCGTCGAGTTAATTAGGCTAATCTCGAATCGTTAGTATGCCAAGGAAACATATATACCCTTAGAAGCGTACCTTTGCTTCATCATAGGGCGTTGATTGATGTTCCAAATTAAATGTTCATTTCTCTAGAAAGCCTTAGACGAATAATATTAATATTATTAATTATAATAGCGTTCGGTTACCAGCAATAAGAAGAAAATGAGGACTTTACATCAGTAAATAATAATCCGGATTATAGGCTTAAACTTAGATTCCGCCGAATGGTAATTAGTGCAGGGATCATCCAATAAATTAGAGGAAGATTAACTGTCAAGTTATTATATCTAGCGATTTCCCGCTGTCATTTTCGAAATGCTCTGGAGTGTTGCACTTTTGAGGCGTCCCAGTTAGCATAACTTTACCATTCAGATTTCTGCAGATACAGGATCTAATGCATCGTCTGTTCCACTTTTCATATCGAAATTATAAAATATGTGTATGTTCAATCTTTATCCTCAGTCCTCAGTAATAACAAATTTACTCTATAACATTTTAAAAATATTTGTGCTTGTACAGACCATTTTGCAGCACTGTATCTGAATTATAATGCATTTACACACAAAACAAAGTCTAGTTATTGTTACAGTTTAATTTAAGCCCTTCCTAGTAATAAGAGATTTGGGAATATCTTTTTAGGAATTTCTGTCAAAAAGTTTGGCAATTGATTTATAAATTTGCCGCCAAAAATTTACAGAATTTTCTGACTAAATGCAATGTGCGACGTGCTAGAATCGATCGAGTGAAGGGGGCTGCTCAGAATTGGATATACAAGTTTGGTAAAGTTTTCCTGTACAAAATAGATTGTATCTTTTCCTTACAGTCTGGTAAACTTTCCATTCCTACAATGTATATCTTCCTACTTTATCTTGCACAAAATGACCCATTTTTTTGCGTGTACTTTCCTATCCATGCCTATCTTTGCTAATCATTTGAAACCTTACCTATCCAGCGTCTCCAGATCGTGGGATTTTTCGGCCCCCACTCTACGACCCACGAGCTCTTGCTATCTTGCTATCTTTTTCTATCAATAGGTTCGGGACTGTTGCTAGAGAGAGAAAGAAGGAGCTCGTGGGTCTTAGAGTGGGGGCCGAAAAATCCCACGATCTGGAGACACTGTACCTATCTCTTTTACAATCTACTACCATGCTTATCCTTTTCAATCTCTTCATTTTTCTTCATACCTATCCTTGTTTAATTATTTCAATCTTTTTATATCACTTCTCTATTCTCTATTTATAAGAAATTTTTTGTTTATATATGTATATCAACAATATTATATATAATATATTATACAATATTATATATATAATTTGTGATAAATTTGGTAAATCTCTAGCGCTTAGGTCGTCATTCCCATACAATCTTAAATATGTAGAGCAGCTACTTACCGATGCCATTAGCATCGTATCTTCCTCCCCTTGATTCCATTTCCATACAACTCCTCGGCGGCCAATGCCAACTCCTACTACATGTAGGTAGTTGTATAGACCAACCGCATGTAAAAATTTAATGACGTCTGATTGTCAAGACTGACTGCTACGCCATGCTCGATTGCTGTCAACCAAAACTCTCCCGATTATTGCTCGGCTTTTGTACACCTGGCTGCCTTAAATGCACTCAGCCAAGACTACGCGGGAATTATTTGAATTGCAAGATGAAAGATAATCTCCGATTTTAAAGATTTATTCTATTATTGAAAATTTTAAATGATTTTAGTAATATAAATGCATTTTATAATTGTTACTAAAGGTAAACGGAGAAAAATAGTTCTCGAAACTTTACTGAACCCAGTTGTGTAAACTGGGGACATAGGAACATTTCGGTAAATTTTCACTTACAGTTCAGTAAAGTTAAATTAATGAAAACTTAATGCTTAGATCGTGAAATTTTAATAAATTTGAAGGAGTATCTACCGAACAGTTCAGTAAACTGCGATTGAGAACGAAACAGAAAATTGAAGTGAATTTACATGACGCGAATGAATGTATGACTCACGGTCAATGAAATTTTACTGAGCAGTTCAGTAAAACGTAAACTCTTTATTTATGATTTTTGAAAAATTGTTATTCTTTACATTATTTACATGGTTAAATTTTAGTCATTTATTAGCTAAGGCATATTTAGGAATGTAAAATATGCAAAATAACAGCTTACTAGTTAACTAAAGCCACAAAATTCATCTTATAATAAACGTCACTTTATAGGATATGTTAGTCGCTAACATAACCTATACTTCGCATACATTTGTGACAGTTTTTTCATTCACAACTTGTGTAAAGCTCATTAAGAAGTAATAGAAGTACAAAAATAGTTTATTACACTTTATCGGTTAATTAATCAATAATTATCTCTCTTGTCATAAAAATCTCTAAAATCATAAGTTCGCATAAATTCTTAGAGAATTTAAGTCTCTGTTATATTCTCGGTTATATTCTCATTCTCGTTACCGTTCTCGAAGTAATATAACCGACTAAGAACTCTAGCTCTATCAAAAAGGAGCACTGTTGTCCCACAGTGGGAACGCAGCGTGCCCAAATGTAAGTGGCGCAACTCTTCTCGCATTTAAAGCAACATCTTCACCACATGGGACAGCAACTGTACCAAATTTTTTTCAGTGTAGCTATCTATCTATTAATCTATTATTTTCTAGTCGTGCTGTCAAAATATCAGCCATTATAGGCGCATCTTTATTCATCTCCATCGCTTCATATATTCGTCTTATCAAAAAACTGATGAGTCTCGACCTGTTCTACACCTTTTCTTTCCAAAGTGTGCTAACAAAAATCGATCAACTTGCCCTTTCTTCCCGTCAAAAGACCAATCCCAAATACTGGTGATAATATTAGTGTCTTTCCACAGATTTTGACAGTTTCTGTCAATTTTTTCTTTCAAATTCCATCTCCCTTAATAACAAACATCTAAACTTTTTTTTAAGAAAATTTTTTTTAACAAAGAAAGAAATAACTACTGTTATTGTCATAATTATTATTGTTAATAATTTTATTGAAAAAGTTTTGCCATTTCATTGTTTACAATAATTGTATGAGGAAAAAAATTTGTTTATAAAATTATATTTGAAAATAACAATCATGGATCAATGTCGTCGTTTATTAAGAGAAAATTTAAAAGATAGTTATAAACATTGAAAAACCCAAGTTTTTATCTTTATAAATAGCTAAGAAATGAATTTGTTAATTAATTTCTTTGAAAAGGTGATCAATATTGTTATCGAATGGTAGCAAAGGGTCGTTGGTAAATAACAAGTTACAAGCTTCTCATCGTAGAAATGCAAATTTTTCACAAAAAATTGTTAAGATGATAAAAATTTGTTTATACATTTGTTATTAACAATTAAAATTATTAATTGTTATGTAAACTTCCTGAAGGTTTAAAAATTAGTCACTTACACTTCATTACGTTGAAAAAACCAAACTTATACATTTAAAAATAGCCAAACAATGCATTTGATCATTTTTGTTTACACAATCATCAATTTTCATTTTCATGGCCTATTATTTATAAAATTAATAATAATAATAAAATTAACAATAATAAATCTGACTGATATGGCTGCTGGAAGTTACCCATTTTTAAAAATGACGTGCATGATCAGAAAAAACTATTGGACCGATCGGGCTGAAATTTGCATATGTTATTCTACACATATGTCGCTATCGCATGAACCAAAATAATTGGAATCCGAAAAAAAATAAATAAAAAATGGTCGACTTGAAAATTTTTCACCTTTTTTTAAACCGTAAATTGTTTAAAAAAGGGTTAAATATGTTCCTGCCGTAACGAAATATGTATAGAATAACATCCAAATTTCAGCCCGATCGGTCCAATAATTTTTTCTGAATCTGCACGCCCGGTCGAAAAACATTGTTTCGAGAAAAACGCGTTTCATTTTTGATCTAAAATACAGGGTGATCCATTTTAATCTATAAGTATCTTCTAAAATACTTTATTTACGAAAAAATGGATTAGGCAAAAGTTGACCAGGATCGAGAGGGCCATTTAACTGTACCATCAATTTTCACCTCCTGAGAGCATCCTTTGGCGGTCTACATTGAATGAATTTCTTTTTTTCTACGTGGATTTTAATTACGTTCACTAACTGGCCCGGCTGGCCAGTATACGGAAGACGGGTGTAATGACATCTTTATACTTTCTTAAGAGGGGGTATCCTCATATAAATCTATCGAAAAATCGATTTTTTTTGTTGGATAATTCGAAAGTACAACATTTCAAGAATACCTTGTAAAAATTTTAGAATAAAATTCGAAACGATTTGGCTTCTGGAGCTATTTTTGCAAAAAGCCATAAAAGAGCACCAAGGCGAAAGCTCGACTGAAGAACACGGAGAAAACTTTACACTAACAATTACTCTAGGATACATTATTCAGTCGTGTGGCCGAAAAGAAAAGTTGAATACACGACTGAGTAGTGTATTGGCACGATTCTTTCGTTTCTCAACAGTAATGGTTACTGTGAGAAATGAATGATTACTGTGGAGAAACGACTGAATCGTGTCAATACACTACTCAGTCATGTAGTCATCTTTTGTTTTCGACCACACGAATGAGTAGTGTATCCTAGAGTAATGGTTAGTGTAGCGTTTTCTCCGTGAAGCTCGATTGGCGAAAAAATAAGAGAATACATTGAAACAGGTGAAGAAGAAGACCTTTTTTATGGTGCAGGCATAGATAATTAGTGTTGAATTGAATGAATAGCTGTAAGAAGAGAAAAAATCCAATATTCCGTCAACTTCAATTGCGTTTTTCTCGAAAAGTTATTTTTCAGATTTTCCGAATTTGCGGACACGATTACTCAGAAACTTTTCAACCTAAAAAAATGTTTAAAAAAACTTTAACATAAGAGCAATTTAGTTATACCAATTATACATTCATAATAATAAATATTTTTAGTAAATAAGAGTCAACAAAACTTCGCCTCATATAGATTGACTTTTATTAGCTAAAAATATTTATTATTATGAATGTATAATTGGTATAACTAATATGTTCTTATGGTAAAGTATCACATGCTCTTAAAGGGAATTAAATTCTCTAGTTTGTAAACCTCTCGGATTTTATTTAAAAAATTTATTTGTCCACTTATTTGCAAAAATAAAAAAAAATTTACGCAAAAATTTGTTCAAATATCCACCATTTTGTTAAAAATTTATATTATATTTGAAATTGAGGTTCACAGACTAGGTATTAGTGTTATAAAGCTAAAAAAATTTGGTTCCCATTTTTCAGACAAACCTAGCAAGCATGAGAGTGTCCACAAATTCATGCCAAAAAAAGATACATCACAACTTCAACACGACACCAGTAGAGTATTTATGACAATTATTTCATAAATAATTTTTTTTACTTCTTCGAATTGTTAATAAAATACTTTCAAAATTTCAATAAAAAATATCTGATAGTTTTTTCAAAAAAAAATCCTAAAGTTCACGTTCATTTCTCGCCGTTTATAATTATCTCACCCTTAAAATTCTTTAAAATCCTTAGAAAATCTTTGAAATCTAAATGTATCTGTTAAATTACCTATAATACGTATATAATATTATGACCAAATTAATAATATGGGTTCTGAATGCAGGTGACAAAGATTAAAAATCCGTATTTAGTTGAACAAACATTATGAAACAGCTGCAGCTAATGTCAGTTAGGTCGATGGGGAAGGCAGGTTCAAAGCTTATACACATAAGAACTCGCAAAAGTGATCAACTTGTAGAAAGTCAACTATGAAGAAATGAAGAGTCTTGTATTGAACGAAGTTAATTCGCATGAGAAGATTAAAAAGATAATTATATGATTTTAAATGATTGGATTCTTTTCACTTGAAAGATTCCTCAAGATAGGACTCTTTCCTGAATTTCTGGATTATTTTTGTTTTTAAACTTTTATGAATGCTTTCCTCTGATTTAAAAAGAAGCAACAATGGATTCCCAACCAGACTAATGGAATTTCGAATCTGACTTCCGTGCTCCTTATCCACACCCAGTAGTTTTATCCAGCGAAATCCATCCAACTCATTTCTACGGCGGCTTCGGTTAGACTGTAGTTCGACGTCGTTAAACTTTTTCATTTGGTTTTCAAACTCGAAGCCGATGAAAGTTCTTCTACTCAGTCGCGTGAGGTCGCACAGCCCTACAGCCACTCCATAAATGCATTCTCCCGCAATAACTTTTTCTCACCGAACAAAAATGCTTCTCCTGTCTCCGTTACTGATCATTACTTTCTGAAATTTTCTCTACTCATTCGAATGAATGATTTTAAATAGACATGTTTACTAACTTACATTTGTAATATTTATTTTCTCAATAGATTGATTCATTTATTTATTCTGTTCACATTAAAGATTCTGTGACGTCCGAGATAAAGAGACGCACCTACCTTCATTATTTATTAGTTTGCTAATTAGATTAATATTGCTACGTAAGTCGGAAGCAGGGACGAGAATAAGTGAACAGAGACTTTTTATAATCTACCATAAACATTTATTCATAACAAATTCAAAGGGTAATGTTCACAATTTTGAGGAGGAAAAGGGCCACTCAGGAATCCTTCAATGTAGTACGAAAAGAGAAGAAAAACGATGGGTGATCTGATTAATTTAAGATACAGTGCTTGAATTGGTGTTTATTTCGCCAAGCTGTAACCTGTGGGTGCAACTTGGTTGTTTAGTAGAGAGATTCAACGGTCTTACAGTCAGGATAGAATTCGGAGTCTAGGGTTGACTTATGGGCTTCACTTCCCTTAAATGGATTGGTGGACCTGCTTAATAATGTGGAAACTTGATGCAGGATCTCAGGGAACTCGATTTCAGTATTTCGGGAGGACTTGATTCAAGACCGCGGGAAGATTTGGAATCACGGTACCGAGGTGCTGGTTTCAAATTGTCGCGCTACTGACGGGAAGGGATTCATCCTTCGAGAATGGACACGAAGACTGATTCGGACAGGAATTCCCCCTTCAATGACACGGCGAAGACTGAGACTAAAACTGACTAGAACCGCGGGTTCCTCTCTTGTATAGGACTTTTTTGAGGGGGCGAAAGTCTTAAAAGGATTAGAGTTCTTAAGATCCGCGGTGACGAACATAGGTTTTAGTGTCCCATGACCAATATAGCAGAGAACACGTGCAATTGCTCATCAGTAAAAACATATCAATAGTATCTGGTTGCAGATTCGAGGTGTGCTGATACTCAATCTTTTAAGTACTTTGACCCGCTAGCTAAGACATTGGATCAATACTTGGATACTCGGATTTTTAATGAAATATCTAATAATTTTGTTGATTATTAATTTATGACCATAGGTGACATGACGTTATACTTCTATGAATCGCACGCGATTTCTGAAAATTAGATAAAAATTTTTTTCAATAAAACTAAATAATTTCAATTTTAAAATAGGGGAGAGGTGCTCACAGTTGTTTGGTGTACACAGAGAATCAAAAGAAATATCTAGAAAACTATTAAATAAAATATGTTTTAATTACTAAATATCTATGACTTTATTGCATAAGTATTTTTTAGAAAAGTTACATTGCAGACCTTTGCGTATTTTTTTTTTTTTTAATGAAATATGTTTTTGACATATTGCAATGATTTTCTTCAGAACTCTATCTAACATTTAAAAAAATAACAGGACTTAAAAAGTTTTCCACTTGTGTACTTACAATTTGTCATCATTATATTCATCCTATTTGATGAAAACATTGGTTTTAAACATAGATTTTAAAAAATATATCAAGATTTAGTGAACGAAGTTCCGGGTACACAGATAATCACTAAGAGTCTGTTTTGACAATATCGAGGTTAACGTTGTCAAAAACCACGAGGGTTTTTTTTCTGATGGTTGGCAGCTGGTAGTACATAAAAGATACTTGAGCGGGTATTTTAGTTTAAATTGTAACCAAGCATATATAACGTTACAGTTAAAATAACACTGACATTAAAGTTACACTGACATTTAAAAAAACAACATTCAGTAGGGAATTAACCTGCAATTTAACATTAAAAACTGATCATTATAATATTATATATTTTTTAGTTAATATAAAGTAATTTGAGATCCTTGATAGTTTTCGCGAATGATAACCTAAATAATTAAACTTATCAACGAGTAAAAGTAAGTCAAAAGCTTTATTTATTGAATGTAATGAGTGATTATCTGTGATCTCTAGTAGGTACAATGATGTTCAAAGGACACATTTTATAAATTGTTGATTTTTTAAAAAAATGCTTAATCAAAGGGGTTTTATCTTTCCAGTTTTAAACACAGGAAAGATTAGACTTCATATCTATGTATATATCTTATTCAAGTAATTTTAAGCAGATCACCTATAAAGTTGGAAGTTTTTCTGACTCCCTGTGGGCACCTCTCCCCTACCTTGACATTTTTTTCAATTCTTAAAACTAATTTTTTTTCGAAATTTTGTTTTATTTGACCAAATTCTCATAAACGTTTCGAAATAGTGAAATTCATGGTATAAAAAAGTATAATGTGAGCAAAAAAGAAACTTATTTAGCTTATAGTGGATGTATATTTTTATCTTTGGAAAAGAAACTATGGTTTTTTAAAGTACGACAGCCTTTTTCTGACATCAAAGCCATGCATCATCAACGTACGTCGATGCCGTAATCATTTGAAGGAGCCTAATTTTCTACTTCACCAAGCACAAAATCTATAGCGGTATATGTAGCAAGCGAAACCCAGGACGATATTGCGGAATTTTATTTTCAAGCTTTCCATTTTTATTTCTGGAAAGGATCGAACTTTGACTTAAGGCGAAATGGTTTCTGCGTGCCTAACCGATGATACTTTACATAAGTACGCGTACTTCTTTGCAAAGGAAGAAAAACGTAAAGCAATACTCCGACTCCCATTCCTACTCTTATTTCCTTTATCTTGTTTTCTCAAGGAAAATAATTTCCTAACGTTTGATATCAAATATCATGAAAATATATGAACTAATACTTCTCTTTCTACTTTTACCCTTATTTTCTGTGAGCAGACAATTTCCTACACGTTCAAGTCAGCTGCAGAGCTACGATAAACATTTTTATTTTTAATATAACTAGCGATATTGTAGAACATCCGAGAAACATTGAATTGACGATTATGTAAAGAAAAATTCTGTCCCATGTGAAAATTACACATTTTGAAATCCTTTTTTTAAAAACGTTCTAAATCTCCTAAAACGTTTCTAAGACGTTCTAAGGCGTTTCTAAGACGTTCTCAACACCTTAATTTTTTGCCGACTGGCATTAAAAGAATTACGAAATATTTCAGAATATTTTACAATATTTGAAAAATTTGAAAATATTTCATGAGATTTCAAGATGAACATAAGATTTTAATGAAAACTCTGATTTAATGTAAAAATATAATAATAGCTTCAAAATCTTCGTTTGTACTAACAATTTTTATTGAAACACCAACATGACTCCAACTATAATGTTATTTAGGGATAGAAAAGTAAACTACAAAAAAAAATTCAATAAAAAAGCAAAAGCTTCACTGCAAAACCAGCAAATTAATATTTTAAACACCGAAACAAAAGAATCTAGAAAAAAATCGAAATGTAGTAACTTCAATGGGCAACCGACGGATAAAGATCGTTTTATTTTAAGTTTTATTTCCACTTTGGAACGCACCTTTCAAAGCGAATCCCTTTATCAAAGCTTTCTTCACATACATATCATAAAGTTTAGAAATATAGAAATTTCAGACTCTTTTTTGAATGCTATGCTATACGAAAAGGTCTTGTTTATATAAAATCTTTTCAGATAAAAGTTTTCATTAACCAGAATAAGGATTATATGTAAACAAATGCTTTTAAACACAAGTATCATTTATGCGGTTAAGAAAAGTGAAGACAATAAATGATTTTTTATAGCATTATTAAGTTGAATGAAACGTTTATAACGTGAGAACTAAAAATTCTGAAATTTTACAGGTGGAAAATACGAGCCAGTTCTGGTGGACAATGTCTACAAAGTGCACATGAAACTTACAATAAAAGAAGTGAATATGGCGGACTTTCAAACATACAAATGCGTTTCCAGGAACTCACTAGGGGGTACAGATGGAGGCATCAAGCTCTACCGTAAGTAAAAACTCCTCTTTCAATTTTCTCTCGACACATTCTTGGCTCTCTCGACACCAGCATGGTGGTGAATGTTATTCACTGTCATTTTCAAATTTAAAAGTCTGCCCACTTTTGATTTACTATCACAGAAAAAATTATTCTCTTAGAATTTAAAACAGTATTCACTGACTTTTGGACACAGATATAAGTGTTGTAATATTTCAGTGAATTTTATGAGATATTAGAAAAAAATGCATTAATTTTTAAGAATAGATACATTTTAAAAAGTCACTTAATTATTAAGATAAGTGGAATGTTTTAAATTATAGTTTAAAGACTATTTGATTTTATAGTGGATAGTAACCGACTTTTTGGGAATCTGGACTCTTAAAAATTATATATTATTTACAATTAAATTACAGATTTTTCGAGTAAACTTATAATATAAGAATTTTTGATAATATACTCTTCTAAATTTTTTAATGTTTTAGCTTAAAGTTTAACTTTTTGAGTAAATATGATGGCAGATGTTTGATGGTCGCTTAAAAGGTCATAACAATCAGACACTTTGAAAATAAAAAGAAATCCTCTACATAGATCTTTCGAAGAGAAAAGAGTTCGTTACAAAAGAAAAAAAGAGTGACCTATCATAGACCTATACCAGGAAAGAAGTTATAAAAAGACAAATCCGTCAGACACTTGGCTTAAGTGCTAATACCCCAAAACAATGTGCTGGCTCTTTCAATGATGGAAACATAACCAGAAAGTTTTTTTTGAAAATTTTGAAATGATTTCCAAAATTACAGGCTTCAATGTAGAGCTTTTAAAAAACTTTTACATACTGTTACAAGTTTTAGTATCTGGTAAAGCCACATCGATAGAAGCAAGTTTCGTGAACATTGTTTAAAAATAGCAAACTTGTAAGTAGGTACTACAATACAGTTGGTACTTATTGCCTGCTTCCATCCATAAAGTTCTAATTCATGGTGCAAATATAATCAAATCCCTCGTTGTTCCAATCGGTCCATCATCAGAAGTGGCACAGGAAGCTAAAAATAAAGATTTCAAAAGGTGGAGGGAAAACAATACCAGAAAATGCAGTCGTATTGACACCAATACTGTCTATATATATAACGAGTTTTAAAACTGATTTCGTAAAGCCAGAAATACCATTGCTTCCAGAAGATAGAACAATGTTTCTAGAATTTACTCAAAAGTATGTCTGCTCAGCAGTAAAAAATCGAATAGTTTGTTTAAAGAAAAATTTAAAAATTGAATCTGTTGTAGCCATCCTGTAAGCTGAAAGTTCAGATTTAAAAATTGCATCGAATTAGGCTCTGATTCTTCTAGATTTAAAATTTGGATTAATTCGGATTGAAAGCTCGGTTTGATTCGGAATAAACAAATTTTTTGGATTAACTTTAAATTCATAAGAATTGCTTCAGAATCATAAGTTAATAATGATTAGCCTCGAATTAATTTAGATTGAAAGTTGTTTCGGATTGTCCTATATATAAGTTATAACTCTCAAAAATTTCATAAAAGATGAATATAATGAAGCGAAACCCACTTTAAGAAGTTTCAAACTCCAGTTGCAAGTTTTGTACTTCGTAGATATTGAAGGATTCTTTCCACTTTAACTACTTTTCGCTTTGTGTTCACTGATTAATTCGCTCTTCTATGCGGACGAAGACAGCGACGTAAGTCGGTCGAGATTCTTCTGAATTGACGATCTCGTGCAGTCGATGATAAATATTCTAAATGTAAAACCAAGCACAATTCTCCTGATAAGAAGAGTCGAGATAGGGAGTAGAAATGCCAACATAAATTGCCACTCGGTAAATTGCAATTTGATAGTCACGTTATAGTATATATGAGGTTGCAGTGGTAGTTCAGAGATAACTAAAACTGTCAAGCGTTCGTAAAGTTTCAGTTAACTATTGAGTTACGGTAGCGAAATAGTTGATATTTCACCGAAATCTTTGCTCAAGTCTAACACAATATCCACAATGTCTGACAATGTTGATTAAAGATAGTAAACCTAAATCTTGATTGCATTCTGATATTCAGAGAATTATTGATTTTTCTCTCATATATTTTAATTAAATTTTTCAGACATACCTACCACAACCACCACCACAACAACGACAACAATAACAACAACGACGACGACAATCATTCCCACTGTAACAAGAGGTAAGAAAATTTCCTGAAATTCATTAAAGTTTATAATAATTCAACGGGAATTGTTTCTCTTATTCGAATAATCCGCTATAGTTAGAACAATGCTCTCACGTTTTCCTGAGTAATTTGATATTTTCATTTTCTTTATACTAGCCACGACTCAATTTACGCGGACATTAACTCATTTATTTTGCATTGTTTCAGTTGAAAAGAAACAGAGAACGAGACAAAAGCCAGCACCAACAGCACAACCAAGTTCAAATGAAGTCGCCGAATTGCAAGCTGCGGCGAACAGCAGAGACAGAGGTTTCCAAGTTTAGAATTTTATTTCCACAAGTGCAAATTCAGGAAGCTCTATAAAACAAATTCTAGTAACATATTTCAGATCGATAAACAGAATATTAAAAAATGTGTACTCAAAAATGTTTAAGACAAACGTATTTTGAAGTGAATTTCTACACGGAGAAAAATGGATAGTCAGCTTGAATATCTAGATGGTCAGTCTGACTATATATGAGTGTCAACTATGGGACAGTCCTCCAGATAGTGTAGTCTACTATCTGGATAGTAAAATTCTTAACCTCTAGAGAAATCATGCTGAAAAATGACAGGCAAGAAGAATCGGAAACGGTTGCGCGCGTAAGATTTGACTATCTTAGGCAGTAAACTAGACCCTCATGATAATCAAACTGATCATAAAATAATATTTATCTTAGCTATTCAGAAAAAAATGATAAAGGGTAGATGGCATTATCTGGATAGTCAAATTGATCATCTAAATTTTTACTATCTAACTTTGATTACTCAGTTTTCTCCGTGATAATTGGAAATGTAATCGTTTGTCCAAACATCAAGTTTTAATTATTTTTGGCCTTCAATGAACAATAATAAAGTATGAAGCATTTGTATTTTTGCTCGCTTATTGCGTATTTCTGTTCCACGATTTTATTATTTCTGCCACTGTGATAGTTTATTAGTAAATACAAAATTTGATTACTCATAGCATTTAAAATTAGAAAAGATGTTAACATTGATTCATTTGCATTGAAAATAATTCTATATAAAAGAAACTTGCAATGCCGACTTTGATTTTTAGTTGAAACAATATTTTTGGATAAAATAGAACTGAGAAAAAATATTTCGTTCATTTGAACGTTCAAAACTTCTAGTACATCTTAAAATTTGATACCACTAGAAGTTGCGTTTCTTTAACCAACACGCCAGAGTTTTATGAACGACTAGGGACGCTCTAAACCCAAATTTTGCAGAAAGGGGGTCTGGGTCGTAACGCTTGTCGAGTTTGTTGTACGAGATATCTACATTTGAGCCACGACGCGTCGAACTTCCTCAAACTTTGTGGGTTAACTTTACCAGAGAACTTTATCGTTCTGCGCTAAAAGTTGGCCCTGAGAATCTCGTCTCCCTGAGTACTAAAGTGATTTATGACAAAGTTTCACTCAATTTTGGACTCTTAAGTGATTTATGCAAAGTGATGCCAATGCCACTTTTCTTTTTGCTTTCAGGCCTTCAACTTCGAGGCCCACCTAACGACGTTGCAAGTAACAATGCAGTCGGTGGCGATGATAACGCTAGGGAAAGAATCAGCAGTGGTATAGGAAGTTTGGATGATTCTCGTTCAGATAATTCTGCACAATCAATGTCTTCGAATAGTCTGGCTACAATTTTCACGAGAAAATACAGTGCTCAATTGGCCTTCGTTACCATATTGGTTGTTTTGGCGTAGTTTAGGTTATTTTCATATAATGTCTACTAAATATTTCTGTTATGTCATTTAATGACATGATTTATTGTAAAAATGTCTTACACGTGATCAGCTTTGAAGTGAAAAATGTATGTTATAATTCGTTAAAATCCATTTGAAAAATGATTTTTCTGGTCTAAGTTCTTGGATTACGTTATTTTTTGCAATGTAAATAGTGTGAAGAGTGCAAAAAAGAATTCTGGATAATGTAGAATTTCAAAAGAATTTTGTATAATACGAAAATTGTACATTTATATTAAGTATTTGTAAATATTGTCGATACTGCTGAAATTGATGAAGGTTTAGTAATTAATAGTTCTAGAGGTCTAAGAGAAAACTCACTGAATTATTCAGGGAAGACTAGATATCTACTTTTGTTAAAAAATACACAATATTTTGATTATGCATTTAAGAACTGCGTTATACTGTGTCAACAGCATAACTTTGCTTTATACAAATTATTTCAAGCAAATAAGTTCAATAAGTTACGCTCTCTGAATATCTTAATCTAAAAAAGTGTTTTGTATATATACGTAATATGTACATGTATGTAATATTAACTTCCTGTCTCTTGGATAACTTAAAATTAATAAAACTGTTTCTGGGATAGCGTGGAAGAAAAGTATACCGTGAAGTAAAAGAAATGTCTGTGAACAAATTAATAATTATAAGCGGATTTAAAATATCTATATCTAATATAACATCTAGATAGAAACTTTTTTTAAAAACCTTTTAAAAAAAGTTTCGATTAACATCTGATTATGGGTGATTCAAAATTCTGTATATAAGTATATTAAGTGGATCTGTATATAATATATAGGAACGAATAGAAAGTATACTTGAGCAAATTGTAGTATACAGAACATGAACTCGATTCTGTACTATTACTTTATAAAAAAGTTGGTGTAAATTTACATCGCGCGACGATGCAAATTATTCGATTAGTGTGTCAAGTGGTAAAAATAAATATTTAAAGTATATATTTTTACAACGTCTCACGTTCATCGAATAACTTCCCTCACCTCACGATATAAATTTACACCAACTATTTTTACAGTGTACTTTAGAAAAATACAAATGAAATATTAATAAGTTTAGGATCAGAAAAGAATTCATGTTTTCAAGTACACATGAAACATGAATATATCAATGTATGTACATATTGATAATGACTAAGAACTTCAATTTACTGAAAACTCTCTTTTTCAAGTTTATTTAAAGAGAAGGCTGCATTGACCACTACGCTGATTTAAAAAAAATCTTTTTATAGAAGTCGAATAGAAATTCGATTTCATCATTTTACTAACTGAATGAGTAAAATGTAATGTAACGTAGTGAGTAAACAAATGGGTAAAGTGAAGAGATAGGATTGGATTGGATTGTCACTTGGATTCAACATTTTGCATTCAGATTGAAACAGCCCTCTGGCTTGCCCCTGGCATTCTGAGTTGACAATGTCTTGAATGTTGACCCGTGGCACCGTGGCGCTGATTGTTCAGTGGACTGATTAAATCAAAAAATGCGTGGGAAAATACGTGAAAATTCAATTTTCTCCTAGGAGAAAAAAATTTGTTATCGTACTCCCGAAAAAAGTGCAATGCTCGAGTTTTTAACGAAAATTCGCTTTGATTTTAGGTGGGAATTTCAAATCGAAATTCTGTTGTCCTCACACGTAATATTTTTATTTAAAAATGACAATAAGTATTAATGTCAATATTTAAATAATGACAGCAGAATTTCGATTTGAAATTCTCGCGTAAAATCAATGCGAATTTTCGTCAAAGACGCGAGCACTGCACTTGTTTCGGGAGTAAGTATTGGTTAAAGAAATATTTAAAAGTTTCTCGATTAATATTTCGGAAAATAAAATACGAGAAAATACTTTTTATTAGAAGAAAATTGAATTTAAACGTCTTTTCCCATGCATTTTTTTATTTAATCGGCCTACTGAACAATCAGCGCCACGCTCGGCGCTGGTCAACTCTCATGACATTTTTATATCATGGATCGAATAATAAGTGCCAGGGGGCTGGATTGAAAACTAATTATATAAAATATTAAAATTTGCATCACTAACGCTGTCTATGTTTTTATGGTAAATGAGGGAATAAATATATAGATTTCTTAGTCATATAGAGCACAAGACGTATCATTTCACATTTTAATTTTAAGCAAACAAACTGTTTGTAAAACAATATTGTACAACTCTAACAATAATAATTGACTTATTTACATTGAATTTGTGAATTGCACTAATATCATCCCTTAACTACTATTATAGTGGAAAATACAAAATTAGAAAAGCTGTGACTACCGAAATTTCCGTATAAATATCTGGATTTTTTGTACGAACAAAAATTGCCATATTAAAAACAGATCCGTACCGAAATTTCGATACATGTAACTAGAATTTTGAGGTACGATTACACAGCGTTAATTATAACTATAAAAAACTGGTGTTACGACCTTTTCATTTAGTACCGATTTAGAGCCACGAGACAAAATGTAGTTTTAAAAATCACCACCAAAAAGTCCCACGTCGAGACGATGATGATAGCGGAGTCAGCTTCATGGTAAAAAAATATCTGCCCACCCACTTTGCGGGCACACTCTCATCACAAGTTGCGCTTAACGTGACCAGATAATACTGTAGTACTGCCAAAGATATTATTACAGTAGATGCGGCGTTGAGCCAAAATTGCGTTCTGAATATATATCGGTAATCCGTCCTATCGAAATGCTGCCCTCTCACTGAACTACGAATTCGAGCACTGTTTTCCGTAAGATTTCGGATTTCGGTATATCCGAATTTAAAATTATGTTTTCAAGGTTAGGTAAGTTTGAAAACTTCATAAACATTACAAACAAACATATACTATTAAAATACGTGTTAAAATTTATTAAATACATGTTACAATTATGTATAACATTGATTAATATTATTTATTATAACTTATTAATATTATTTATTAATATTATATTTGCCTTGAAAACTACCATTAAAACGAAAAATATCAATTCTTCATAAAAATATGTGCAGTTTATTCTCGGTTTAAAGAAAAAATTAATTCTATTAGTCTATGTGAATATTTATAAAAATTAGTTAATTCATTTTGAATTATATAAACAAATACCATTTGTTTAAATAATTGTTTTCTCAAATTCATTTTTTTAAACAAAAATTATCATTATTGTTCTAGTACAATATTTATTAACATTATGGTTAATTTATTTTCGATTATTTAAACAAACTGAATTTGATTAAATAATTTTTTTTCGAATATACTTTTTTATATATAAAAAATGATTACTATTTATTTTGTGATTACTATTTATTTGATTAGACAATTTTTGCTTGCGAATTTTTTTTTTTTTAATAAAATAATTACTGCTGATCTATTGGAAAATTTATAAACATTTATTTATTAATTTTGCTTCCTCATAGAGGAAGCTTTGTAGTGGTGACAAAATTCAGTTTCCTAAAAAAGGTTTTTTTGAATATATTTCAAGGGCAATATATCTAATATGATGTCCTGAAAAATTGTCTGGATATGTGTGAGTGTATGTAGAGATAAATATATGAAATTTTGCATAGTTATTCAACTATATACCTAGTTGAATTTCTTTTAAGGGTTTAACAAAGTATTAAATTTTACAAGTTTTATGTACTTTTATAATTTTAGTGAAATTAATTTTTTTACTATAACTTCTCAAATAATAAAAATTCAAAGCCAATGTAAGGAAATTAAAGATTCCTTTCATCGAGACGAATCGATTGACCTATATGATTAATGCATTTCATTAAAAAATAAGAAAGTTATGTTTAATTGTATTTTGCAAAATTTAATTTTTTCACCATAATTTCTAAAATAATCCAAATTTAAAACTGAATTAAGGGCATGTATTACTTACCCGATCCCTACCTTACCAACATTTTTTTCTCTGTAACGCTATGTCTACATTTATAAATATATTAAATTGAAAATTTATAAAATTAAAGAAAATATGCTAATGTATGTTTGTCTGGTCTTAAATTTTTGTAAAAATAAAAAAAAATTTTTTCAAAAAATTATTATTTTAAAAATGTCAATATTTAGGACCAGACAAACGTACCTTAAGGCTTTAGCTTCAAATATAGAAATTTTCAATGTGGTATCTCAATAAATGTAGAAGTAGGGTTACAGAGAAAAAAATTTCGGTAAGGTATGGATCGGGTAAGTAATACATGCCCTTAAAGAAAATGAAAATTCCATGTGTATAGACGAATCGATTCACCTAAAAGATTAATGCATTTTATAAAAAAATAAGAAAATTATGGTTAATTCTATTTTTAAAAAAGTAATTTTTCGACTATAATTTCTGAAATAATTAAAATTTAAAGCTGATGTAAAGGAAATGAAGATTCTTTGTGTCTAGACGAATCGATTCACCTAAAAGATTAATGCAATTTATAAAAAAATAAGCAAGTTATGCTTCATTGTATTTTTCGAAAATGAATTTTTTGAATATAAATTGTCAAGTAATCAAAACTTAATGCTGATGTGAAGAATACTTAATGCTTCCTCTATGAGGAAGCAAAGTGCTCATCGAATGTGTACAAAAGTTGATACAACTTGACAGCTAGTTTAATTATTTAAACAAATCCCATTTGTTTAAAAATATTTTCTTTCAATATTCTAAAAATTTAAAAATTACCGCTGGTATATCCTAATATAAGAAAAGTTTTATCCATTTAGAATTTGAGGAGAAAACCGCAAATTTACTGGTAATTAATTTAATTACATAATTATGTATAATTTAGATATTTATATATAAAAAATGTCTTTATGTATAATAATTATTAAAAGTTTTAATAATTATAACGTTTTAAATAAATATACTCTCGAATCAATCTCAACAAACATTTTTTTCATTTACAAATCTATTACCTATCGTATAAGATGTTTGCCTCCAAGTTGTGATTTATTCATTAACAAAAAATAAATAGAAAAATTTAAAATTCAATGAAAATTTAATAATTGATTTTTTTATGAAGTTCTTAGAATATGATAATATTTTTCATCATCTGTTTATAAATGTCTCAGTAGAATTCCAACCCAAAAATGTTTTTTGCAAATGTTAATCTGTTTAAAAAATTATGGCCATAACATTCAAAAATGAAAACAATTACCATGTTCCTATTAGTATTAAAAAATTCTATTTCTAAATACCGTAACAAAATGAGCATGTGGTACGGCTTTTCCCGCTCAGGTTTTAGTGTTTTAATTCTGGGAAATTTATTTCAATTTTTTCAAAAACATATATTTTTTCATCAAAATAGGTTCAACCACTTTATAGAAAAAAAGGTTTATTTAATTTTCTTTTCCATTTCATAAACTCCTAAAAAAATAAATTTTCAAGGTTGATGTGTAAAGGGTTTTCATATTACATGTTTACCAATCTATGGTACCAATTCGGATTTGATAGGTGCAAAAAAAACATTTTTCATAATCGAGAAGATTTGTGAATCTTCAATTCAAGATGATTAGTCTTTAAATGTTTCAGAGGGTTTCGGGGGGTGCAGCGGGGATTCGACTGGTGCAATCGGCGGGTAAAAGAGTGCGAGGACCCCTCGCACTAGCGCCTCTACATTTGCCACGGGGTAACTAAATCGGGGTGTGAAGAGTGCGGTGTAATGCTACTTTTAGACTGTCGCGCCAACTACATTTGTCACGAGCAACTAGACCAGCACCGCATCTACTGTAATAATATCTTTGGTACTGCAGATATACGTTTCAGTACTTATAAAGTCATTTAAAAATACTCTGCAAATTTTTATTGGCCATCTACAAAAAATCCGTACATTTTACACTGCACCGAATCAGCCGGGTCCGCGCAGCACGACTTTTTCTTTCGTAGATAAAATCTAAACTGTGTAAAATTATTTTTCTCGCCGTACTGTCTGTTTTTGCAAATCGAAGAAAAGTATCCCATAAATATTCGACAATGACACTTAGCGGTTCTTTCTACTTTCTTACATTCATAAGTCGGTGTGCTTACAGAATTGCATCTTCAATCACTTTAATAACGTCAAGTTCTGTTAAATAAGCTTTAATGTTTCTTTTCGCTTACAGGTTCTCCATTGTCACTTTAGTCACTTACACTGAGCACTACACATAAGACAAAGCTTTATTTTAGTTTTTGTCACTTACTGTTTTTAAAAACACAACACACAGTTAATATGAATAGGCAACTGGGCCCATAACCTATTGGAAAATGGTTATGGAAAATAATATTATTAAACATTATGGGAAACAATAATTAAAAACGAACAAATTCATTTTATTAAAATAGTTTAACATGTTTAATATTTTTTATGTTATAGTTTTTGCTTACACTCGTCGTTCCCAATAACAATGTTACCAATATCAACCCATTCGCAATAATAACCGCATTTCATTCGCAATATCAACCTGCATGGACCTAAAATCTCACTTGTTACCACTTCGCATGCGTTGAGCTCCGGGATCTGATTGGTTTCTATTGCCGCGCAGTTTAAAATGCTAAAAAATATTATTTTATGTGCAATATGCATGCGCAGTTGATCTGACGCATGCGCAATTCATATAACATTTGAGAAAAAAAATTTGGTTGTTATTGCGAACGTCTCCGACTTGGATTTCGTTGTTATTGGGAACGTCGAGTGCATATGCAAGGTGAGTGGAAAACACCTTTCCAGAAGAAGAGTCGGGAAACATATGAAGGTTCTTTAAGTAAGGATATTTTTTCTATTATAAATAAATAAACATATATATTGCCACACCCTGTCGCGTTAAACACTTTGCTTTTTTTATATTCCCTTTCGACACTCGTTAAATAATAATTTATATTTCCATAAATAATAAATAAAAGATAACTTCAATGCACAAAACTTTGAGACAAGCAAAATAATATTAACGACTTTTTCTTCAAAAAAGCCTACAAAGAATATCAGAATATCATTTCCGCCTTGCGGAGAAGGAAGCCGCGCCTCCAGGAATATCATCGTCAGGTAGACAGGCCGAACCTACGCGTCATCGTGAGGAACGACGTCCCTCACTTCAGGAATTCTTCAGCTGCGGTCTCTCTACTACGTCTACCGCCAGATGACGTATTTGGTCCATAATGCTTCCACACACCTGAACCGGCAAACGGTTGGAGCGACCAAGCAATTATCGTGCTAAGAGCGTCTCCAATTTGACCAGCCCCCCCCCCCAAACTTAGAATCAGACGATAACAATTCTTACAGAAGACATGCGATAGTGATGGGACATCGATGTCGAAACATCAATGATTTCTTTCGATTATCGATTGTTTAAACATCGATGTTGCTTATTGATATCAATGTGTTAAATATCGATATAATGTTTCAAAGTCGATGGTTTTCAATCACGGTTTTTTTTCCTGGATGTCAGTACCTATTAATGTAATTACAGTGTATTTTCTTAATAATAATATCCTTTGCTATGAGATACACTTATACAAATTTTTATAAGTTAAAATGTCATTATTTATAAATTTATAATAAATACTAAAAATAATATTTTTCAGCATTTTAAAATTCGTATGAAGGTCTCAGAGTCCAACTTCGAGGTCTATTAGACCGCAGAACGTCAGGGTCAAGGACATTAGAAGGTCTAGTTGAGGTCAATCAAGTCGTTTGAGAGGCAATAACTAGTATTTCTGTGATTTTGAGGGTCGCTCTATTTGGATACGGTCTCAGAATTGCCCCAAACCTGTCACCCCGATCCCAATTGATATGTGCATAGTTTGTGAAACTTCTGTCCAGGCATATATATCGAATCAGCTGTGCATTACCTTCATACAGATGATGGAAAGTCTACGGCGATCTTAAAATTGCAACTCTGATTCTGGGACAACAATCAAGCTTTACAAAAAATCCCTGTTTCTTATGTCTCTGGGATAGTAGAGACAGAAAGAATCACTATGTACGAAAAGAGTGGCCGAGAAGAAGAGAATTCCATCCAGGGGCCAAAAACATCATCCGCGAACCTTTAGTAGATCCATCAAACATTTTTCTTCCACCCCTTCATATCAAACTTGTTCTCATGAAGCAGTTCGTTAAAGCTTTGGACAAGGATGGTGAATGTTTCGGATACTTAGGGCAGAAGTTTTCGAGCATAAGCGATGCCAAACTATAAAAAGAAGGTATCTTTGATCGTCCACAAATTCGCACTTTGTTCAGAGATGACAAATTTGTCACAAAAATGAATCGTGACCACTGATATAAAGGGGGTTCCACCACCTATGAACAAGCGGGTACTAAGTGATAGAGGACAAAAAAAGAAACAGAAAAGTCCTGTGGCAAAATTTGATCCGGGCCTTAGTTTGGGCACAGTAAAGCTTCAAAGTTGGGCATAATGAACCAATCAGGATCGAGATTCAGCAACCAATTATCTCTCACCAACAGGCACACTATCGAATACTTGAAACACAAACAAATGATTGCTAAATCTCGCTCCTGATTGGTTCATTATGCCCAACTTTGAAGTTTTACTGTGCCCAAACTAAGGGCCGGATCAAATTTTGCCACAGGACATTTCTGTTTCTTTTTTTGTCCTCTATCACCCAGTACCGGCTTGTTCATAGGTGGTGGGATACTCTATATAATACACTTTATACCCGACTCAATGGCAAGAGTGTGAGGCAAGTTGAAGAGCAGACCCGCCATGTTTTAGTTGAGATTTTTAGTGAAATATGGCGGGAGATTCAAATCTATTATGGAGGGGAATTTAAAAATAGTAACAAAAAACCTTTAAAATGCAATTTATTGTTATCAATTTACAGATAAAAGATATAATTTTGAATAATTAAAGTAATTAGTAATTAAAAAAAAGAAAGTCGTTAGAATTATAATATTTATTTATTTTTTTTGTACAAAGGCACAATATAAAAATTAAAATTTTGGAATATAATAACATTGATATAATATGTACAATTATATAGTATCCAATAAAAATGGATAATGGGAGAAAATTCTTTCCTCTTCAATGTAAAAAGATTCATCATTGCTCTCTTTTATGCATTATATTTTAAATATCCCATTAACCCTTCTAACTGAATGGGTAAAATGATTTTCTGCAGCTGAAGAAAATGAGAGTAATTATAATTACATATATAATATGAATTTAAATAAATAAAAATACACAATTAATTGTAAGTTTTAAAATAAATATAACAAAAGAAATACTGAAAGAAAGAAATTTTATTGTAATAAAAAACATACAATTATTTGAAGTATTTTACTTTTGGAAGCAAGAAAAATACATATCACACAAAATTAAACTACATAACTAATAATACTATGATTGAGATCACGGTTAATAGTTTATATAATAATACGTACACAAAACTCAATAAATTTTAGTCCATCCCATCTAGTAGGTAGTACAACACTGTTTTTAACTTGAAAACATAAACATTTAATACTTCATAAAGAAACAAGACCAAAACTGAAAAACCAAAAATTATTATAAACACATAAACACCATCTACACCCAAAACCATGAATCTAACTCACTGACTTTGCCAAATAATTTGGCCATTCATGTGATTTCGAATCTGAGTTCCAATTAAAGATTGCAAAACTGACTTTGTTGCGGAAAACATTCTTAATTTGATATAAGTTCGACAAACTTTTTTAGATAAAATATAAATGTGATTACCTTCCTCCGGTGCATCGTCAAATAAGTGCAACTTTAAAGACGGGAATAAAAGATCATTATCTTGAAATAGTTCATGAAGAACTTTTGAGCAAAGAACGGCCAGAAAATTTGACTCACTAGGAATCCTGTTATTAATTTTGGATAATGAATCTAAACAACTGTTCAGTACGCTGACAAATCTTAACGAGAGACTCACTCGGAAAGATAAGACCACCATGAGTCTTCGCTTGTATGAGAGTTGTCCTGAAATTCTGCTGTTTTTTGGTCAGTTAGAAACAAAGCTGTTCGACATTTCTCGTATTTAATGCTTAAGCCAGGTTTAGAGTTCTTAAATTCTCGAGAACTTAAATCCAGGTTATATGACCGATAATATGACAGAATTTATGAGAATTTAAAAGAATTTAAGAGAATTTAAGAATTTATGATTTTTAGAAATATTGTTATTGTTTACATTATTTACATGATTAGTCATTTATCAGCTAAGGCATATATAGGAATGTAAAATATGCAAAACAACAGCTTACTAGTTTACTAAAGCCACAAAATTCATCTTATAATAAACGTCACTTTATAGGTTATGTTAGAGGCTAACATAACCTACGCTCTGCATACAGTTGTGACAGTTTTTTCATTTACAACTTGTGTAAAGCTCATTAAGAAATAATAGAAGTACAAAAAACAGTTTAAAACTTTATCGGTTAATTAATCAATAATTATCTGCCTTGTTATAAAAATCTTTAAAATCATAAGTTCTCATAAATTCTTGGAGAATTTATGTCTCGGTTATATTCTCATTCTCATTACCATTCTCGAAGTAATATAACCGACTAAGAACTCTAGCCAGGTTTCTGATCATCTACCAATTTTTTAACAATCCAGCCACTAATGTAGCCAACGCAAGCTTTCGAAAAAAAAGAAAGTGGTTCTGGAAAACTACCAGAAAGACTAGAAATTCCTTGAGGAATTCCACGTTAGCTTCTGTATTTTCAGAAAGGCCACACTTTTTCTCGACTCTAACATTAGCCATTTGGTCGTAGACGGAGGGATCATAATAATACATTCTTTTGGTTGTAATACTAGGCAAAGTTAAAATGGATGTTGAAACCATAGCTTCAACATTTCCATTTGTAGTTGCTACTTCATGTCGTACCAGCAGTCTCTTATAAGCTGTGTGATGTTGCAATTTTTGCAACACACAAGAGTCAATTTTTCTAATAATTGGCCCTTCTAGAATCACAAAGACACTCCATGACTCGTTCTTTCTTATGTTAATTTTATTTTATACTTTAAGGATATGTATTACTTACCCGATCCCTACCTTACCGACACTTTTTTCTCTGTAACGCTACGTCTACATTTATTGAGATACCACATTGAAAATTTCTATGTTTGAAGCTAAAGCCTTAAGGTACGTTTGTCTAGTCTTCAATATTGACATTAAAAAAAAAAATTTTCAACAAATTTTTTTTTATTTTTACAAAAATTTAAAACCAGACAAACATACATCAGCATATTTTCTTTAATTTTATAAATTTTCAATTTGATATCTTTATAAGTGTAGACGTAGCGTTACAGAGAAAAAAATGTCGGTAAGGTAGGGATCCGGTAAGTAATACATACCCTTAAGGCTGATTCGTTTCTTTTTTTTGTAGTTGTATAATTTTCTCGGAGATCAACATCATCTGGAACATATAGGATCATCGATATCCAAGGAGACGTCCAAGGAGATTGTTTGATGCCTTTCGACTGAAGGATTTTAAATATTGCCGCCAACTCTCCCTTGTCTAGATGATTCATTTTGCCTTTCTGCGTTGGACTATTTTGGCTTGATGAGATGAAATAATTTTGAATACTGTCCCAAACTCCATCTTCATTGATTATTACCAACACCCTCGTCTTGTTGATACTTCCTGCGTTCTCTGTGTTGCATCATCATAGCTTGAGAAGGATTCACAGTCAATCTCCAGCATGCTAGTGAGACCTCTGTAGCCCAGGCCCGAAGTACTTTATCTTTTGAATTGTGTCTCATGCAAGAACCATATTATTGCCTGGTGAGCTGAAATTCATTAATTCACAGTACTATCGGAGAGGAAAGATTTCAGTCATCGATTTATATACTTTTGTATTAATATTTGTCAAATAGGCGAGAAATCATACTTGAAGTCTTCCACATTACGCGCTGCATGGAAACTTTCCATATTCTCTTGCGTAACTTTCCGACCAATCCACGCTTACTATAATCAAAATACCCGCCTGTCAGAATCTACTTATAGAAGTGCAGAACTTCCTCATTCTCTTTTCCGACGGTGATTCTCGAATCTGCCTAGTGGTTATTGTTGTTCACGAAGACACGATACTCTGAGAAATACTTATTTCGATCTACAATTGTGCGACGATTCAGCTGGTAAAGTTTTTCTGTTTCTTTGCGGTAAAACCTCTGTTCACGTGGCTAATTATCTTTATGCTTTGTGAATTGATTTTTCTGAATATTTCTTTTATCGAGCACGTGAACACAGAGTTTTCAGTTCATTTTTTTAATTTCAATTTTAGTTTTTCATCATGTGCATTGATTTTGATTTCTTTTGTTTTTCTCACAATGTAAAATTTTATGAATTATTGTCTTTTTGCTGAAGTTGTTTGTATCTCTTAATTTTCCGATTTTTGCCCTTTATTGCTGATATTTTCAGAAGTATATGAAATATTATTCCCATCTTTTACTGATTTTTCCCAATTTTTGTGATTCGCTGAATCCCTTTTCTTGCTGATTTCCAAACATAACCTATATTTTCGATTTAATTATGTTTATCGAATTTTCTATGAAATTGATTTGTTAGTAATTGAAACTTTAATTCGCTATTTCAATTATTGTTGAAACTTGATAACTTATGAATCATAATCATTTTATTTCTTTCTGCTAATAAAAATCGTTTCAGTATGGAAACGTCTCAAATTACGGATTGCTGTTCTGTCAATGGTTGCGATGTTAACTCAGACTCTAAGGAAGAGAGAGGGGAAGTTACCTTTTTCTCGTTTCGGCTTCTAATAAGCCGAATCCTGTCAGGGAGGAGTTGTGACGTGATATATTTTATACCACGCACATTTTCACATTCTAACATTAAAATTAACTTATTCGCGATAAAACTCCTAGCACAGAGTGTCAGGTTGTTTGCATACAACCTGTCAGCTGATTGGAGCACATGACCTCTCTAACAATCAGCTGACCATCAACCAGCAATCCGGAACCTGGAAAACACATTCACTCGAGACTATTATTTATATTCGTCACACTTTTCTATGTTTCATATTAACTCTGAGCCATGGGGGCTCAAAGTCACAGTAACACACACACACACTCAATTGTCGTCATTCCGCATCGTAAAGGCCCCAAGAGGATCCTGGTCAAAGTGCATGGATGAGATTCCCGTGCACGCTAACGACCAAGAGGATGACAGTTCACAAATCAGCCGCTCATTCTGGGACCAGCTGGTTGACTGAAACTTAACACCTGCAGCGCCATCTGTGGGCCTAGAGCATCATGACCGCTGGGACCGACCGTCGACGAAGTTCGTGGAAGGCGTGTGCTTTGCCACACCATCGTAAGCACAGGTAACGACTTCTTTTCTCTCTCTTCCTTGTGATTATTTCAGTTAATAAATCGTGTCTCTTTTTGAGCATCGCTGTACATTGACGAACAATGGTTCGTCAATCTCTTTATTACTTTGCTCCAATCGCTATAATTGAATATTTCAGTGACGTAATAATTACTTCTTTTATTTAATAAAATTAATTTGTTAGTTCTTGTAAATGCAGTGGTTCTCAGTGTATATTCCCTTTCCCTGCCCTCTCCGCGGTACTGCGCTAGCCTAGGGTTTATATAACGTTAAAAGTGAGGGACTAAATTAAAAAGAAGCAGGGACATGAAATTCAAAATTACGGAATCGAAATTTCTAAATTTAAATTAATTCATAGAATTAATCTAAAAATATAAAAATACAAGACTAAAAAGGACTAAATCCAAACAAAATAATTCCAATGAATTATTAAAAAGCTTCACGAAAGAAAATGAGTCAATGAACTCACAAAATCATAGATGATGCAATTCTACAGAATCGTCATCTATGATTTACTAAAAACACAAAAAATATATCGATTCACAATTAAATATTTAGAGAAATAAAGACGAGAGCCTTTAAAAATTAATAAAGGGACATAATAAAACATAATTAAAAATCAAAAATATAAAAGGGGGAACACAAGATAGAGATTGCAAATGCAATCTAGGAAAACACAAGATTAATTACTTAAAAAGAGGCACAAGATCAAAATAAAATAACTCCAAAAAGTCAAACGAATATATACCTGAATACAATAAATCGAATAAACACTTCACAATATACGATTATGGAAAGTAAAACGAAACTATAAATATTGCGCGAGGTGTTCACTCTGGAAGCTGCCAGACGAAAGATGACCAGAAATCGGCGTCTTCTTCTTCGTTCCCAAAGAGCTCGTTTCTGATTGGTGGAAGCGTATCGTTTCCATGGAGCATTATAACATAGGATACAGGCTTTAGGTTGCTAAGTTACGTAGTAGTGGAGATGAAGTTCAGGCTTGTATCAAAAAGGGGCTCTGCTAGGATCCAAATATCAAAAATTATATTTTTAAAGTTGATGTTTAACAACAATTCCAACTAGACCCAAATGATGATAATTCGTCCTCTCAATGTCCCACTTAACCCGTACGTCACACTGGCCAGGATAATAAAGATGTTAATTAAATGATGAGTACTCAAGGTTGGACAGGAACGTACAGCCGATTAAATGGGCCCCGTGCGCACAAAGTTTTTCAAATCTTTTTGAAAAGACCAGGACGAAACCTTCTAAAGAGATGGAAACTCAAGGGTTCTTGATATGGCATACAGAAACGCAGGAAACGCAGCAATCTCATCCCATAATTTGAAGAACAGACATGCAGAAAGGCAGATACATCAATTACATTACATGGCAATTATTAAGAATGGACATGTAGAAAGGCGGGAAACGCAAACATTCTCATGCATCACGTGATTTATCCAAGGTCTTCAAGTACGGTCGGTAAAGTGGATAGGAGTCGGATTCAGCAGTAGGTTAGGCGGGAACATTTGAATCTTCAGAATTTCTTTATTTTGTTGAAGGCGTCCCAATAACAATATAAAGTCCTTTCGTAGTCCAAAATAGATGAGGATATGGTAAGGTAGGAATCTTCCAGAGCTCAGGCAACAATATTACATGCAAAAAGAGATAAAATAACATAAACAGTAACTAAAATTAAATAAACTAAAATTAAGCATATCGAATCTGAAAAATGTGCAACCTTCAGAGTTAAATAACACTATTAAATGAATTTATGAAAAAAAAACTAAGTTTGTGACTTGCAAAATTTGCAACGTCACAATAGATTCTAATCGCGTTACAGTTTTCTTTGTGTAATTTTGGACTTTTGTCCCTTAATATTTCAGAATGCAGCATATCGTTCTACTACAATTTACTGATTCCGAAAGTAGTTTTATTTAGTTTATTGACGAGTGGTAGTGCTCTGGAACACCAGAAGTATAACAACAATCTTAAAATCTATCTTTGAATCACTGTGATCGCTTGTTTCTTCGATATCCAGTTCATTTTCCGTGGACCGCTGATGCTGGTTGTCCAAAACTCAATCAGCTGATAACGTACTATGGCATCTGCTATAGGTCTTCGTTTCTGGGCGAGGTTTGGCAGGGCGCTGGCTCGGCTTCTCGTCCTTTCTGATACGCAGATGCGTCTTTCACCTGATTGTGGGCCTCGTTCAAAGTTTAGTGTATACGGATTGTCCATAGATCAATCCAGAGTTCTTCTTATAGAAATCACTTAAGGTTCTGCTCCTTTACTGGTCCGTGGATTCCACTAATCCCAGATAGATCTTTATGTAACAAGAATGCGTAGATTTTTTGTCGAAAAATGCCTATTCTGGCAGGGTCGCCTAAATGTTATGTCGAAAAACAGGCTCCTAACTTTTTATTAATTACACAGTGATATAATTATGATGACATCACTTTATTGTAGTTCGGAAACTACTACACTCGAACTTCACAATATCATCCTAAGCCGTGCCAGAGTCTTTCGCAATATCGACCAAATTCCTTTTCCTAAATGTCACATCCATTGCGCATGCGTATTGCGTCATATAGCGGAAAAATATGAAATGTCAAAAGCGTATGTATTGTATAGGTTAAATGTATGATAAGTGTTAAACTATTAAAGTGTATCATTTTTCAAAGAAGAAGGTACCTGATTAAAAAAATGGATAAAGAAAATAAAGAAAACTCTGTAAGTAAATGAATTTAATTTGTAATTCTACTAATTTTCACCTAAATTATACCTTCAATGTGTGTAGGTGGTGTGTAGCATAGTGCGTTTTGTTTTGCTTTAATATAAACTGTTTCCTCTGAACAAACTGAATTCTTGTTTAATAATTTAATACAAAGAAAATTTGGCATATATTATTG